>OX336884.1:6847500-6950000 GCA_946959425.1 Argyrosomus regius | reverse complement strand
TCATAAGAGAAGGTATGTGAAATAGGACTTCCAGGAGAGTTGTGTGAAAATTTGTGTATGAGCCACGAAGGCGATTTTTTTGGTACATTTTGTAGAGCAGTTGAGTTAGTTACTCCTTGAGAGATGCAGGGGGCTTGGACAGAAAAAAATATACATTCTTCACTACATTCAAAGTCATATCAAAGGATTGAGAAGTGCTAATGAAGTTGACAATCTTGGAATCCATCTTGAAGAATGTACAGACAAAAAACTCAGCTGGATAAAATGTTTGAATGTCGTTTCTACCCTTTGTAGAGCTCAAAAAGTGTAAAACAGTTAATAACTAAAGGCAGACTTAGAATCTACAGCTACGCTACCAGCTTTGTGAGGCATGCTAGCAATGAAAATGCTAACATGTTAATATTCACAGGTATAATCACCGCTGATGGCAGCAGTGAAAATACAATTTGTCTCTCACCTTGAGGGTCCAGAGGCCGTGTGGCTGCTCGTCCCAGCAGTGCACTGTCATCATGGTCCAGTTTACCAGGCCAGCACTGGAGGCGTCATTGGGCCGTGTGTCCAAAAGAAGTGATACGGTGCCGGCTGGAGACTCCAGGCTTATGGAAAGGTCACCGCGACACACAGCGTTGATGCTGACTCTCACCTGGTGAGAGACAGGTGGCAAGAAATAAAAGAGAAGGGAGGTGTGAACAAGGAGATTGATGGAGTGATGGAAAAACAGAGGGAGGAAGTGGGTGGACAGAGAGAGAGACACGTGTAAACATCAGTACCACCATATGACACCCTATAGCTGTTTACTGAGTGTGACTAAATGAAATAATGACTAGTATTTATATCCTCAAACATACTTCACTTATTGATAACTTGAATTTATATATTACTTTGACATTTTAGGAAACACTTTCTGGCCAAGAGTTATCTTAGATGAGAAAACTGATATCGCTTAGGGCCGTGAGCCACTTAGCTTACCTTAGCATAAAGACTCAAAATAGGAGGAAACAGCTAGCCTGAAGTTCTTAACGATTTACATCTGGTTTGCCAATCCAAATAATTTTGCAGATACTGCAAGGCAGTGCTAACATACATGTTTAAATTCAAATCTAATCAGAATCGTCTGAAACACTGTGTATGCCAGCCAGATGGACAAAGCAACAATCCGTCCATGGGCACCTAAAGATGAAGACAAAGAAAAGTAGGGCGCAGACAGAGAAGACAAAAATGGCTGAAGGAAATATTAGCTAAATGATTTAAATAAGCGCAAACCCCCATCCCCCTGATTCCCACCCAGTAAACACTCTCCCTGTCCCTGTTCATCACAAGCAGCACATCTGGTGTGACAATGGCACATCGCAGAGAGAGCCGCCAAGCTGCAAAAAGACTGACAGCCCGCTCCTGTTTACAGCGTGTTACCACGGCAACACGTCCATCAATCACACCTCGCAGCGATGGCCTGACCCACGCTTTCTGCCAGGGAGCAGAGCCGCAAAGATGAAGCCTTTTCAATTTACATGCTGACACACTCCCGCTCTCTCCCTCTCTCTGCTCGCTATTTCACAAGTACACACACACACACACACAAACATAGATAAGTCGCCCAAGCTCAAATGTGCACGTACACACACACACGTACAGTAGGTATGCCTGCTGACACAGTCAAACATAAACACATTTGCATGTATGTGACTGTACTCAAGAAAACACAGTTTTGCCATTTCTGCAGATGACACTTCCAACACATTACACACCACAGTGTGATCCCTTTTATCTTTTCTATTCTCAAACAGAACACATGACACAGAAACCCTGAAAACAATTTGTATGAACTGTTCAGGCTTCCTCACTTGCGGGCAGAAGTTAAGTTTTAAATACACTTCTTTTTGATTTGTATAATGTAAGGGCAGCAGGAAACATGGAAGTGAAATCTGACTTTTTTGTCTTTCCATATTTTAAAAGCATAGCTCGACATTTCGGGAAATACTCTCATTTAAGTAGTAGTAGTAGGACAAACGAGTAAGACAAAAAGATCAACACCGTACTCATATCCGTTTAATATGAAACTATAGCCAGTGTGCATAACTTTGCATAAAAATTGGAAACCTGGTAATATCACAATCAAGTCGTTGCTAGTTGCCTGACATGTTATTGCTTTTCACTATGGTTTTTGTGTGGATTAAACAAATGAGAAATAACATGTAATTAGTGAGCTTTAAAGGTGCTGGCAGATGGATGGATGTATCTTTAGAGAGAGCAAAGCTAGCTTTCCCCCTTCTTTTCAGTCTTTATGCTAAGCTAAGCTAATCAACTGCTGTAGCTGTATGGTGTATTTAACAGACAAATGATGGTAGTGATTAACAACAGCAACAACATATTTCCCAAAAGGTAAAATATTGTTTTCTATATCTTTATATCCAAGTTATTCCTAAATCACTACAGATTTTTGCACAATGTTCTGCATGTCCATACCACCTGAGTGTGTTTTAAAACTGCTTCCTTACCTGAACGTGCTCCAGAGTGTTGATCTCATCAGTCCTCCCTTGGCAGGCTTCTGACTGGACGTTCACACTCACCATCCCTCCTGGAGAAAGGATTCTAACCAATAAAACATCATTACATCTCAGTGAGCAGCCAAACTTCTTTGTCGCATGCAGCATAGAATATACAGACACACGATAAGCAGTGAGAGTATAAATGAAGATAAGATGAAAGATTATTGATTCCTGTGGGGGATGTGTTTTGTTGAAGCAGGTAAAGATCCAAAAAGGAAAACCTTGAAAACAGAATTTGAGACAAATGTCTCAGTGAAAGCAATAAAAAATAGAACAGCAGCAAGTATGTAGTCGATAAAGCTGACAAAAAGGCTTTTTTACCTAATAGGATGGAGTGTGACTTCTTGTGTGCACTTCCTCTGCGGCGCAACAGTGGTGAAGTGTGCGGCCTGCTGCACCATCAGTCCTGCATCCAGCACTCCGAAGCCATACCTGAAACAAGAACATGAACTCCATTATGTGCTGTATGTTTGCGTGCATGAGAAGGACAAGCATCCTTACATCCTTACAGTATATCCTGACACACGTGAACTGGAGGCTTTTATGTGGGTGGCTGAATGTGCTGCAGGAGTAAGTGCTAATGGCTCCGACATGAGGAGGCAACAAGTCATTGACGAAGATGATGTTGTCGTCCTCTGACACAATCGCTTCCCGCTCTGTCCGGGCTGAAGCTGAGGGCTGCTGTTTGTACCGCCTGTAATTGCCTCGAGGATTGATTCTGAACAATGTGCCATCTCACGGACTGTAATCAAGCCTCATTATTCATTCTTTACCACCCCAATCTGGGTGCTGGAGACACAATAGACGACCCTTAAGCAGCACGGTGACTGCATGACCACCGCCTGTCTTACTCTCTCTCCTCGTCTTTGCCACTCCTGCTTTGCCATCTCCTTACATCTCTTTTGAATCATCTGCTCTCATCTTTCCTCTTTGCCCTCTCCTTTTACAGAGCAGCCTGCTATTCACTGTTCCTTTCCTCTCTAAATTCTCCTTCACTCTCCGCCATCAAACCACAATGTCTTGCATCAGAACTCTCCTCTGCCACTTCAGTGATGTTGAAACAGCAGTCCTCATAAGTCTCTTCTTAATTCTCCCTCAAATCTTTCATTTTCACGCACTTTCTCTCTTTCAGTTCCCTCTTGTTAAAATCACAGTACTCAGACTGAGTAACAGGGCCGTAACCACCTTCATTCTCCCCAACCCCTCCTCTTTGAAATCCAGAGGGGGTGACAAAGAGCTAATTTCTGCCATTATTACCATACAGACCTTATGCCGTTAATCTGCAATAAGTGAAATTCATTATCCTGATGACGGGGTCTCGGAGCAGCAGAGAGAGAGAGACAGACAGAGACAGGAGAAAGGAGAGAGCTGATCAATAACTCAATCTGTTGCCCGGCATGGGGCTCCATCTCCTCTGTCTCAGACTGTCAGTGTGTCTGAGGAGGAGAGGCAGAAGCTGCAGCCCACACCGTACTCGTCCTAACAGCACGCCGCGCGATCAATGGACACAATCTAATCAGCCACTATCACCACCAATGACTTTTAGCATGTAGGGCCCGGCATAATAGCATTAGGCAGACGGGTGTGTGGGGTTGAGGTGTGCTGCTGAAGTTCAAGGTCATCTGAAAGGTTTGTGAAAGCTGTGAAGAGCTGGCACAAAACACAGCTGACAAGAGCTCAATGCAGAAGACCAGACCAGTGACTGCTGAGTCATCCGCTGACATGGATCCTAATAAAGAATAAAAAACACAAATAATTTCTTATTATTTGGTTCTTCGATTTCCAAATGTGTTTATACTACATGATGGGAGGTAAAAGTGTTTTTATTTAGTAATCAATGTGTGTTGGAAGTCACCAGAAATGAACTGATTACAAGGAACTGTGATCCTGAACACATCCTTAAACTCATTTTAGTGTTGCCGCTTAAACTCTGCTCTTTTGTAGTGACAAAACTGACATAACTAAAAGATAATCATAGAACTCACTAAGGTTCTTTTAAAACATTTTCGAAGGCATTTAATTTGACCATTGACAATGAAGGGAGACAGAAAATACAGAAAATATTGACAGGAGAGAGAAAGGTAACATGTAGCAGCGACTTCAAGCCAGAATAGCATGTGTCTTAAAACACTAGGTCATGAGGACACCCCAGACATTCTGGGTGGAAACAGCTCCGAGTTAAAACATCGCAAGGGGTCTGTTGTGTCAGGTAGCAGCGAGATTGGATCCAGGAAGGCTGGTTTAAGTAACAGATCCATGAGATTTGAGCTTAACAATACAATAAAGTTATCTCAGCAGCGATCATTTTATCTTTCATTGCGACAAATGCAAGACAGACATGTTGTGTTATGTTGCAAAGTAAACTGTGTGCTTGCATATCCTCGGTTGATCAGTGTTGTTTTGCTGAACTGCATTACAGCAAAATTTAAGCAAGGTTGGCATCAACACTGTCTGTGAAGTGGACCAATGCTCTGTGGCACTTTAAGCTGATTCATACCTACTGAAGGCATACAGTGCATCTTTAAAAACAGGACACAAATATATATTTCCAAAAGGCTTACTAACTTCAAAAGATAGATAGATTTTAGGGAATGATTTAAGAATTTTGCATGCTGGTGAGTATTAATGGCATAAGGACAGTGTATAGAGGGATTGACTGTAAATAAACTACAGTTCCCATGTTACCCAGTGTAATTTTCTGGCTTTCTTTTTTTGTGTTTTTAAATCACAATGGATCTCACAGGAGAACAAGGTAAACCAGGCTTTGGCTACACAGACATGAACTGTTAGTGAGATGAATTCATCATTAATTTGGATCTTTAGATGGAATCAGTTGACAAAAACGTAGAATATTATGAGCCCTTGATTAGCCCATATTCACAAGCTATGACACCAAGAAAAAGCACTTGAGCTGTCTAATATCCTAGATATATTTAATTTAATGGTGACCATAATCACCATTACATTTAATATATCTGGTTATGCTAATTTGATCATTCTAACAAATGAATGCATTCATTAGAAAATATGTGCGGCACCTTAAATGTCCTATAACTTAATTGCTTTTAATATGAAATCTGTATCTCAAAGCACTGAGCAGTGTTCTTATTTTTAATAAACAGATCTTCACCATTGTTGTAAATAATGTTCAAGAACTATAATTCTGGAGTTATTGTCATTTCATGAACGTATTAGAACCCAAACAAAGTATATGTTTAATTTCTTGATTTGGCTAAGATGAATTAGTACAATAAAAAAACAGCAATAGCAACAGATCACCTCAGATATTTTACAGTGTGGGGATAACTGATACCCTGACTTCTCATAAAACAGAAGCTGTTGGTGACCGGGTCTTGCCACCCTGCTACCTTTTAGTGATTAAATACACCCTCCCCACCTCATACCCCTTAGTGAGAGCTGTGCACCTATTAAATCCAACAGCTCCCGCAGATCGATCGGGCCTGCCCCAGCTCCATGGCCATAAACCCACACAGACATATATCTGATAGAGAAAGCTGCAGGAAACAGGTTTACCCACGATAGAACATGATGAAAATGACAGATTTTATGTCCCCTGCCATGTCAATGAAACACCACCGCTGAGCTGAGCCGCTTTCCGAGGAGACTTCTCCGGCCTTTTCAGCTGTTTCATCATCAGTAGCAAGAAACGAAAAGACTAACACACTGCTACATTCAGCGAGAGCCTTGTGAGTTCTCCAAATAGAGATGTGTGCAGAGCAGGATTCATAGCTGTTGTGGTTTGTGACACTGCTGAGTAGTTTCACCACAGGATTTGTAAATTTAATTCAATGATTGTGATTGAGATTTTTTGGAAAAACTGCTGTTGAGGAAAGATGTTGAGGATTAAAATGTCTTTAAGATGAAAGCCACAAAGTGTAATACATATCAAGCAATTAGTCAGAAAACAGAGTCATCAAATTTTCAACTTGTTCTTTCTCCACCTCCTGCGTGGTCGGATGGAGGTTGAGCCAAGCCGACTACAGAGTGACAGCAGATCTTCTGTCCACGCAGCACGAAGCATGTTAAACCCCCGACCCCCCGCCTCCACACATATCGAATTTTCAGCCCTCGCATTTTCTCCATCCACTACTCGGCGGCAAATGCCCTTGCAAACTCTTACTCCCTCCTTCTTTTTATCCATTAGGACGAAGGCCACTCCCCCCCCCCCACCTCTCCATGGGGCCTCTTTGTAACTGTCGAGGAACCCTTTTCACTTTTTGTTCTGCAGGCCTTCCCAGGTCCTTTCTCTGTTGATATTCACACCATCTGCCAGCAGCAGAGGAAGGTGCACACAAACCCAACCAGCTCTGAGACATCAAGATCTCCAGGGTCGAGGTCCTCGCTTCGTCTTTGCACACGGTATTAAAAACACAGTTTTAACAACTGGTATGCTGCAACCAAAACAGATTTTTTTGCAGCTATCCAGGGACCTAGCTACTGCGGTCTCACCCCTTGTTTGCAATGGTACGTCCTGCTAAGTCCCCCCAATAGAAGTGGCTGTAAAGAATCACTCAAGCCGCACTAAGCAGCTGCCTGTGAGTTAGGTCATTTTCCCAGGAGCCACAGAGTGGGCATTGGCAGGACCTCAAAAAGAGGGGACACCATCTGTTCAGTGCCTGAAAAGGTTGGTGACACCTTCTGTGGTACCAACAACTTCTAATTAAGTAGCCAGGAATGCAGTAGCAGCTCTAGCGCATGATTGGTGGGCTTGCTTTAGTTATCCTGACGACAACACGGCAGACCCTCGGTCAGTTTCACGCACTCCTCCATCACATCTGGCCATGGGCTAATGAAAAATGAGCGAAGAGTGGATACAATAAACACTTGATGAAGGTGACACATGACTGGAGCAGCCAACAAAAACTATATCTACTTTTGTTTTCTAGGAATTTTCGTCTCCTGTATTTGGGCACAGACACACTCTTAATTGAATGTTTATCAGGAGCATAGAAAACTGCATCAGCCCTATGGTCAATCCCAGCGTGATTTGTTTCTATTATATCATGATGCCCTAATTTCATTAACATTGGGATTTAAATGATATAATAAATAGACTTAACATTCTTCTGATTTCCATCGCACTTACAGCCAAATCTGCTGCTCAGAAATGTTACTAATTAGGCTTATTAAGTAATTAAGAAGAGGTCTTAATTATATCTGCGCCACTGGGACCTGCACGGCTGTAACCATGAAATGCTGTGCTGTGCTGCTCAGCTTTTTTTGGTTTGGATGTTATACAATTTTATCCATTTAACTGTTCTGAACGTCTGTTTTTATAGAGAAAAACAATTTTTAGGCTGTATTAGGCAAATATCTGTCTGACTTGAAATTACAGAGAGAGAAACACTCAGCAGGCTTCAACAGTACAGCCTCAAAATGTCAAGTGAATTACCTTGCAAAGAGTTAAAAGTTTAATGAAATATATTGCGGGGAGGAAAATGAGGGGTTTGGCACAGGCATGGACTTAGTCTCAGGAGAATGGGCACCAAACGGCTTTCTCAGTCTCCACAGCCATCAGTCAAAGTAGCAGCCACCCGTCCCCTTCTCTAACACAAGGAGACTTCTCTGGAAGCCACAATGATCTATACTGCATGACCTCACTCTCAGTGTCCAACATATTTTGATTTGTAGCTCGAGTGTTATTCAAACACAAATTCAAAAGAGGATGAAATTCAGCAGAGAGCTTTTGTTGGACGCACACCAAGGTACAGTCCTTTTAGATGTCTCTGCCCTTGTGGGGAAAGTGGGAGAGAGAGAGAGAGAGAGAGAGAGAGGGAGAGATGGGGGGTGGTGGGGGTGGGATCGAGTAAGCGCTCCGCTACAAGCTTGGCATAAGATTCCCACCCGGGTCCCGAGTGCTTTTCTTTCACTCCGGACAAAGCAAACACTGAACCAGGAGCTTTTGTTTGCCTCTTCAAAAGGACAGGGTTTTGATGCCATATCACTAAATGTGATAGAGCAAACAGGAATGTAACGATCAAAAACAAAGTCTGTTTTCATGTGTTTGCTTCAAAGAATGACATGATTTCTTTATGGGAACCACATAGAGGTCAAAAGCTCTGTATTTCACGTGCTGTATTAAAGCATATAAGATTATTATGCCTTTAGGTTAGAGGTCAGTTTAAGGACATACGGCATTGCTGTTGTTGTACATGAAGCTCAATGGTTATGGCAAAGACCTCAGTGAGTCTATCAAATTATATAATAGAAAGCAAACATGCATAAAGACACAGAAATCCATATGGAAACAATATTTATGTAAAAATGTGCTATTCCTAATAGATATTCGTTTCATTTATCAATTAGCCCATGTGTTGGCATTGGCTTTACTTCATTAGTCCACAAGACCTCAACGCTGTACGTGAAAACTTCCAAAAACTTGACCAAAGCAAAATTTTTCACTATAGAACAAACTATTTATTTTTTTGAAATATCTCGGCAATGCCCAAATAGAAAAAGTATTCTTCTTTGGGATTTGGAAAGGGTAGTGGGTTAGGGATAGTTAGTGGTAGTACAGTCATCACCAATTATAGAACATATAAATATAAATCCATCGAATATAACCATGTTGTACAGCTGGGGGCTCTGAGATCCCAAACAGAAATATCATTTATTTTCTGTGACAGGACCTCTTTAGAATGTTTTAAACACTTCTCAAAAAATGATATTAGTATGTCACTTAAGCTGTTGAAGAGGACCCTGGGTCTCTAGGACCCCAAACACAACTTTAGTGTTAACCAGATAATATTGAACAGTGCTGGTCATTCGTCATTACTATGCGATGCAGAAATTTGCACAGGCATGGAAATGTGATCTTTTTTTTCTCTAAATGTTATAAGTACTGTTGCAAATGTTGATGTGTTTGAGAGCTTGAGACTTCTGCTCTGGAGTTTATAGAGCAGATTTACGTTGCCAGCAACTTGCTGTCAGCTAATCGTGGTGGTGACATAATTTAATTCTGAACAAAATAAAAAGAGAGTAGAAGAGGATGAGTGTGCAGGCTGTTGAGGAACTTTATTTTGAAATTCTGTTTTTATACCCCCCTAGTAAAATATCAAAATTGCTACTTGTACATGAATTATGCATTAGTCGAGATTTAGAAGAGCACAGGGTCCCTACAACCCCCCACCCGTCTTGTAGCGCAGCAGGGTGGAGCGTGATGGTGTGCGTTGTTTGCGTGTGTGTTGGAGTTTGGGTTGAGGGGTGTACAGGCACCCCTCTGTTTGCCTGCTGCACCCCCCTGCCGGGAGACACGGCACCCCCTGCAGGAGGTGCAGCGCTCTGCTTCCCCTGTCCCTCAGGGCGAGTCGGTGTATGTCACACACAAACACACACTAGGCTCATTCAGCCCAGTTTGTCTGCTGACCCATCAATCAAATGAACAAAGACACACAAACACACACACAACACACACACAAAGTTAACGTCATTTTGCATCTTTGCGTACAACTGCAGTGGACAGAAATAGTTTCAGTTCAGCCATACTTCACTCAAAACATCAGAGGGGAGCTTCATGGAGAGTAAGGACAACAGTTAGAAATGTGTGTCAAGCCATGTGCTTGTCTTAATAAACCATTTATGTTTAAATAACCAATTATGATTTGAGGTCAAGGGCTCACCACTGGCCTACCCAGACACTCCCACAAACATACACACACACACACACACACACACACACACACGCATGCACGCACGCACGCACAAAGAGCCTCTACTTCTTCTCCATTAGCCAACAATTACCCACACATAGATAGGAAATAGGAAACAATATCATAGCATAACCACTAATATCTTAATATTGTTATATTTTTTATAATATATATATATTATATATTATATTATATATTATTATAGTGGGATTGTTAGTCTGTGTATGAACTATAGCTGTAATTTCCCTGCACATACACAAACACAAGCGCTTTCACTCTCTCTCTTCTAAAACACATGTATATAGACCACAGGCTCAGTCACGGAGTAATTGGCTCAGCAATGAAAAAACAGGAGGTCTGGATAATTAATTAATCTATCTGGCTGGGGCAGAGACACAAGGCCAGTTTTACAACCCCACCAGGGAGAGAGAGAGAGAGAGAGGGAGAGAGGGAGAGAGGGAGAGAGAGAGACAGAGAGAGAGAGAGAGCGAGAGATAAACGTGTGTGAAACACACACATATTGCATACCTCTTACACCGTCACAAAATACACACACATGCTCTTTTTTCACATGAAAACACATTTAAATACCAAGTTTACACTTTTTATTCACAGTGATTACATGGGAAAATCAAGGAGATAAAATTGGGGCTAAAGTCATCTCTCCTTCCCACTGAAAACTCTTTATTACTTGATTCTTCTGTGATGACATCTGGCAGGAATGACTGTCTAATTTATGTTTGCTTCTCATTTTTCATGATAACATGACTGGGTATTGAACTTCTTTATATTTTTGGTGTTGGTTGAAATATGTGTGTTTACTTGTAGCCCATTTGCACTTTGGTACTTTTTCCAGGGGCCCACAAACCATTTTAGGAACTCAGAAACCATGCCTGTGTTTTGACAGGAGGAACTAGGATCTAAATTTGGTTCCTTTGCCCTAGTTCCTAGCACCAAACAGTTCTTATTCTGGAGTGAGAACTTTTTATATATACAGACTCTCTTTCTATGTCTACTTATCATTCACATTAAAATATCACGCAACAATGCAAAGAAAAGTTAACATGACTCTGTCATTTCCTCAGGCGTAAAGATTTTGTCTGTCTCTAACCAAAAACTTTGAAACGATGCACAGCTCTACTGGTAGCTTCTGAATTTAATAGTTATTTTACTCTTGAACACATTGTAAGACAGTCTGGATGACAGGAAAGGATCACCTAAATGCCTAATGGCGCATGCAAATATAAATGAGCCTGAACCAAACAAATTTGGGAACCTTCTGTAAAAGCAACAGAATATCATATTGTAATGAGAACATACTCTATATGCCTCAGAGAATGGTGTCAAAATACACTTCTGCTTATATCTTGGCAGAGTAGTGAGGTGAAGAGAGTAAGGTAAGAGAGGAGTGGAGCTTTTCCACAATCCCAGACAGTTTGTCTGTCAGACTCAGGGAGGGATCTGGAACTTGAGAGTATTTTTTCTGCCTTTTTTCACCACGAGTCTGTGTTAGTAGTTGTCAGATCTAACAACAGGATGGGAGAATACAACACACACACACACACACACACACACACACACACACACACACACCTCAGCTGAGGAGGGAAGTGGCAGGTACATCACGTCTATGGTAATAGAACAGCAGATGGAACTGGCAGGCACACACAGCACCTTGTGCTTTGACACAAACACACATACTCTTGCATGTGCACACACCCACTTGTTCATACATAACAAAAACACACTGACACAAACACTCAAGAACAAGCTGCTTTTACCTTACGGTGATGAAATATCACGTCTGAAAATAAATACACAGCCATAATCCACACATGCGCTTAACAAGACGTGAGTTTGACTTTCTCCTGTCAATGTGTTAAAAAAGTGCAGGTCAGCTATAAATGGCTCCTTCCTCAGAAAGAAAGAAAGAACGAGGTGTCAAAGTGTCGGTCCTAGAAGGTGTTGTCTGTTTCTGACCTGTCTCTCCAGGGCATCGTGTGAGCGACGGCGTGGCTACTGGCCCTGATAATCTAACAGATAAATCATCTTTAGTCACTCTCTAACAGCCTGACAGACAGACAGGCCTAAGTACCTGGGAGGGTGGTAAAGGGACACTTTAAAATCTCCAGTGATGAGGAGTACTGCCGTGAAAACAGTTAGCCGCCCCGAGCTCCCTCCTATCCCCCCGAGTCTCTGGCTGCCATTTTGGCTGCATCTCAAGGCGCTATTCCGGCTCTATCTCATGTCACCGTTCTGGCTGTCGTTCAGTTCTTATGTTGGCTCCTGTTCAGCCTCCATTCTGGCTGTGGTTCAAGCTCCACAGTGGCTGTGTTTCGGGGGTTTCATTGTGGCTCTGTTTCAGCAAAGCCTACCCCCCCCCCCCCCCCCCCCCCCTCCTTCTCCCTCCCCACTTTCAGTTTCAGCACCCCAGGTAGCTGGCCTCCTGCCCGGCATGCAGATCAGTGGGAGATCCAGGCTCAGGCCTTTTGTTTGGGGTGGCATTTTGCCTTTGTTTTCCCATCTCGCCTGTAATCTAAACACCCAAAACATCTCATGCTTGACAAATCGGCCCTGAGACGAGGGAGCAGCGGAAGACAAACGGCTGGAAGCGGTTCAACCCCAGGCAGGACTGATGGTGTCCGACTGGGCCTGACCTCCCAAAGGTTAAAGACACGTTCACTTACAAAGCAATCAATTACCCAGGCTGTGTGGGCGCTTTTAACCAACCTCCCCTCCTGCCTTCCACACAGCCGGCGTTATTGATGAGGGTCCCAGTGTACAGCACACTCCAACTTGGAGTGTGTATTACATTTCACAATTGAAATAAATCTCAGATTCTTGGTGTTTCTGCCTACCTGAACCTCTCTCCTGCTTTATATCGTCTTCCTCTCCCCCATCCTCTTTCCCTCCCACCTCCTCCTTCCTGCCTCCCGCTCTCCCTCCTCTCTGCAGGTTGTTGTAGCAGGTTTATTCTGGTAGTTGGGCTCCGTGGGCCCCGGCAGGCCCCTCAGCTGTTCCGCTGGGTTTGTAATTACCATTTCATTAAGAATGACAGTTTCGGGGGTTGAAGCACCATTTCATCCGGGTCTCGTGGGGAAGGCGCTTGCCAAATTTCCAGTGTGAGTGGCAATTATCTCTCTTCGTGTCTGCAATTCACCATTTTGTACTTAGTGGCTTGACAACGGCTAGGAACATTTTGTTGGAGTAATAATAGGTCTGGGATATTTACACTGTAGCCCACTCAGGCTGATATGAGCTATCAGAATAGATAGAAACAAACTAGAGGAAACACTACAGAGACAAGCACTACACTACTTTTTTGTGTACATACTGTAGAAGGAGTGGTATTTCAATATGCCTTCTTAAAACTGCACAAAAACTGGGCAGTGTGGTGGTGTATTGATTTGAGGTTCAAATTACTTTATGTATAAGGTCATTCTGGGTCTCAGTGCTCGTGTAGTATATTTTCACTTTGGATCCAATCATCGTGTGTTTTTTACTGCAATTTTGCTTCTTGTAATGTTTCTCTTTTGGCCACAAGGCAAAATGACTCTTAATCTCAGTGGAACTACTAGTCCAACAAGAAAAGTTACTCAAATGTTTTTCTGCCATGCAAGACACATTAGAAACTTCTACTATAGCACTGCATTAACATGTACCTTATATCTATATATTACTTGCTAAGAGATTGTTCAGATATCAGTTTAAACATTACTGCGTACTTCATGAAAATATACAGCAAGTACAGCTTTAGAAAGTCAGCCACTTTACTTAAACATCTATCATGCGTGACCTTCGTTCTCTTTGAATGCCAACATTCTTATAATCGTCTAATCTCGTCTGTTAATGTACAGCTTGTACACTCGCTCATATGTATTTATCTGTATGCCAGGGTACTGAATGTGCACACACATGCATTAAAGGAGAGGTTCAGAACTTTCCTGGCGTGACTACTTGTGCTTTGTAAAAAAAAAAAAAAAAAAAAAAAAGCCTGTGTCAGACAAGTCAAGTCAAAATTCTTATTCCCATTTTGAGTCACAGTGTTGTCAGTGTTGTCAGCCTGCAACACTGTTATACTCTGTTATAGCCTGATTACTAAAATTAGCATACAGTATAATGCTGTGCTTGATATGTACATTCTCTATGGTATCAAAGAGCTCAAAAAGAAAGAACATTACACCAGACTACAACGGGACTTCATTCATCAGAGATGCCAAAGAAAAGCCCCTGAAAACAGGACAATATGTATCCTGTACCTTAATATTAATAATGATGATAATAATAATGATGATAAATATATTGAGCTCATTTCATGTTTCACTCTAACCACAAACTAAGCACAGCTCAGTCTTTGAAGATGGCTGAAAAATGTTTTTGCATGGTTGTTGTTCTGTCAGCACCACACGACCAGTAAGTGTGAGTAAACACAGAGGTAAGGCCAGGTTATACCAGTAAAGAACTGGTTCGTACGTGTTGTCCGACCACACGGGAAAGTGTTTCTTGTTGTTCTGAACAGTCACAGTCAAAGGTGGAGTGAAAAGACGGCCTCACATTGAAGGGTGAGAAGTGATATTGTTTAAATACGGGGATGACGTGCATTTCAGTCTCTCCTGGAGGGCATTCATTGTGTTGCACACAGTTGTAAACACAAAAAATGACAGAAATAGTTGTGAAAAATGAAAAAGAGAACTCTTGAGAGAGAAGTTCAAACTGTGCTTACTTCACTGAAGTGAAATGGATGTTGGATGTTGGATTATCATTTATTGTCAGACTCAATTCCATTGTTGGAAAGGTGTGGAGGGAGGGCTCCAGTCATTTGACCATCCAACATGCACTTCTGAAGAACAGCAAACCTTTTTAGAAAAATAGGAACAAACTGACTATTTTCATCTTACATATACATCCACATTCATTTCCATATACATATTCAATTACTGACAGTGTAAAATCAAATGCCATATACCATTTTTGCCTATTCTTGACTTTTTAGCACAAGTTTCTTCTTCACAGGACTGTTTCCTTACTGAGTTGCAGTTCAGGAATACAGTAGCACAAAAAGAGAATTTATAATAAACGACTGTAGCTGTGGAAGAAACCCGCTGCTAAAGTCAGCTAAAGGCCAACTAAGAAGAGATTTTTTATCACAGAGTGAGGACTGTGGATTTCGTCCACTATTTCTTCCAGTGTTGGTCAAGCAAGACTTCACTTTAGGGTCGATGTGGGAGGAATTATTATAGAAACCAAAAACTTGTTTTCATTTACGTATCCACATACATATGGATGTACAAGTGCTGTATTATGGTAGACCTGAAATACTTTAAATGTTCATTTTTGTGAAAGTCTATGTAAATGAGTGTTTACAGTAAAAGTGTGTGAGCCTCTCCAGCGTGTGTCTGTCTACGTGTTTACTCCTCCCTCTTAAGGACCAAAAAATGGCAGGCGTCCGCTGTGTTGAGTTATAGTGACATGACTCACACGATGTCTACCGCGAGTGACGGCTGCAGCTCTTTTAATTGCATGTCTGCGCTGAATGATGGGATACTTAATTCCTACACATTCCACACAATTGCTTTTCACACTGGCAGAGGCCTGGGGAGGCAGCCGAGGCTTTCTGTGGCCATATGGAGAGGGAGGCAGAGCCCGGGCTGAGTGATCGGAAGCTTACCGCCTCATCCCTGCACCAGACTGGCTGCTATACTGTACTGAAGCTGCAGACAGGCACGTGAAGCAGCACGACTAATGAAACACATTCCACACACACCGCGGACCACACACACACACGCATACAAGCGGGATGTGGTAAGATGTGGTAGGATTTAATTTAGCTTTAGACTCTTTAACACAACCCCCAGATACCTAAGCAAACACACACACTCATTAGGAGCCCCTTACACACACACATATGCACACAAACTTATATTCACAAGTCGCCTCTAACACACATGTACAGTTTCATACGCACCCATGCACGGTATCGCACATACTGTATACACACTCAGATATGTTCTCTCACACGCACACACACACATGCAAGAGGACATGCAAGCACACACTGAGAGATTCACATAAGTATCAGATACACACAAACACACACATGCGCACATACACACAGTCAGCTGTGTAAAGTGTGTTGACAGTCCTGTCAGCTCATGGTAGCACCATCAGGCTCCCTGCTGTCCTGTGAATGGGTCACTTCTCCTTCTCCTTCATCTTTCTCATCGCCTGTTTTCTGTTCAGTCTGCAGTGAGAGTAGTGCTCCGTGCTACAGCGGCTGGATAGTGCAGTAACACTCGGACCCCGGCTTTCCTCATTCTGGATTCTCTAATAGCTATGCGGCTGACGAGTGATTGGTGACGTGGTGGAACCAAACATATTGAACCAGCATGTCATTTAAACCACCACACTGCTCAGCACACATTTTCTCTGTGGACTTTATTGCTCTACTCCGAAGTAGTACGCTGAGTCTACACCCACTCAAGGAGCATGGTGAGACTGTAATTCTCATCCTTAAGTAAAGCAAATAGTTCAAGAAATGTTAAGTTTCCAAATGTGTTTTTAAACTTTAGCAGTCATGATAAAGTAAATGTAATCATTGGCCAGAGGGTGGTGTCAAAATAATGGAAAATTCTTTGCTGCCATGTGCTGTAAGTTCTCATACATATGCTGTACATAGATAAAGTCCTTTGTTTTAACAGTGAATCCTTTTATACTTCCAGTTACGACATCAGCATATTACATGAAATTCTACTTTGCTTTGTACTATTCACACATTACAAAGGAAAATAGCACTAAATGTAAAGTACAGCTGAGACTGATGGGAATGCCATTTATTTAGAGGTATCAGACAAAGAGAAGTTCAAAAAGCACCAAACATGGTTATCTATCAGACTGTTGGCTATACTTTTCACCCTGAACATTCATCAGGTAGCTACTGATGGTGCTACTGTAAATGAAAAGTCAGGGGATCACCAAAGTCAGTAGGATCCATCCTCTGAGGACTATGAATGCAATCCACCCAGTAGTGGTGGTGGACTGACCGACCAACATTCCCATCCATAGCTAAAAAAAGAAAAAAAGCTTTAACAAATGTTTTCAGTGTTTTACCGTCATGATATTAACACAGCATCAGAGCTTTTTCCATTCTGACAATAAAAAATTATTGCTGTAAGACTGAGACCTCGTAATTGTTTGGCATTAAAAACGGTTCAACTGTCATGTTCCTCGTTTTCTCCAGCACTGGCACATGGAACTGGAAATGTGAAAACATCAGTTCCTGTGTGCCAGAGGATTTTTCCTGGGAAAGTCCTGCCAGACACTGGTAGTCCCGAACAGCAAACATTAAAGCTTGCATGAATTGGATATTCATCCAAATGAATCTTTCTCTCTCAAAATGTTCCTGATTATTAATGAAACATATTGAATGTCTGCACAAGTATTAGCTACTGGCAGAGTGAATGCAAACATTCTGGTATTGGTCTCAGATGTAGCGGTTAAATGTCAGCTCCAAGAACAGCCAGGAGTTCTGTTCATTGATGTGACCCTGGAAATAACCTGGCCCCCAAAGACCCCAACATGCCCCTGTGCATGCAAAGTAAGGAGAAAGCGAAAGAGACATATAGTATATATGGAGGAAGAGAGAGCCTGCTAATGCATTTAGTAGCCAAGGCTCGTTTAAGAAAAGCCCTTAATGACTTTAATTGATCTTTATTAGCTTCAATTAGAGAGGGACACTGGGGGGAAAACAAGGTTGTGATTCCTGCAGACAGATCAGAGGGTGAACAGAGCAAACACAAGGAGAGAGACAGAGAGAGATGTGCGGACTAAATAATGAAGAAACTATGAAAGAACTTTTACAGACAGGTAAATGGTGCACCTACAGATTCTGATTTTGATTGATGATCTTGTCGTGATCTGAATTTGTTTGACGTTCAGCATATTTTCTCTGGAGTTCACAGCAGTTCAATGAAGCACTGTGTAAAATGCCATTTGCTCAGTTTGTGCATAGGCATAAGGAAAATTGTATAGGCGGCTCGACTGCATACAAAGACAACGAAAAGAAAGCGAGTGAGCGTGATTAGATGCAAATTGATCTGGGGGTGGCAGGAACAGAGGTGAGGACACATTAACTACTGTTGAAAGTGTTCTTGGACTTTATGTATATTTTTCATAAATATATAGCGATGAGAGGAAAAGGGAGAGACTGGAGGAACATTTTAGAATTGTTTCTGGTGAGTTCTGAGCTTGGTTGGAGGCTGAGTTGCCAGACGAAACACACACTCCCATATGCAAGGTCAATGCATCCATTTCAAGCTAGCGCACAGCAGTTTGACTTGAGTGCACTTTTAAAGTGATACAGCATAGAAAAAGTTTCCAATACTCTTCTTTTCTACTATTCTTTCTAGCATATCAACCTATATCTCATAATTGGTCGGTGGACAGCTCCACCACCAAGAGGACTTAGACCCATGTTGTGGTCTTGCTGTTCGGCAATCTGAATTAAAATTGATCTAAACGAAATAATTAATGTAATTGATGTAAACACAGCAAGATCACCATTGTTCCTGCAATTCCTGGTGTAACATGGATATCTTTGAGTTGTAGTCCAAAGAGGGAAGTCAGTGAATATTATTGAAATATTATTGAAGAGGGCACTTCAGTGAAAATATATCATACCAGCTGATACTTTACCAGCTTGATTCCAAAATTCTAGACAGTAGAGACAGACAAGGAACATGGAAAATAGGATGATGTGATTTTATATTATGTGTTTTAAACACCAGGCGACAGGGACAACTGACTAATAACAACAAACCAGGCTAAAAGACATTTTTCCATGCCTGAGAAATGCTCTAACTTACACTACAAAAGCTATAAAATGATACATCAGAACATATGCAAACAATGACTAGCAGTGTGAAAACACTGAACATCTGATCTTTTTATATATATTATGCGTATGTATATGTTTATATATTTGCAGCTAACTCATTTATATTCACATGTCAGGGTTTCAAAAATTTGGATCTGCTACTGAAACTTTACTTTATCACTGATACTAAAATATTCCTCCATAACTCATACTACTTAAAATATGGAGTAAATTAAAGCAATAAAGATTTAGCAGTATAAAACAATTCAAGTAACCCTATTCTTTAAATAAAAAGTTGGATAAAGCAGACACAGGCTAGCCAGTGCTGTCTCCACCCCAACCAAAACCCTCCAGTCCCCTCATCCAGCCCAGCATCCATCCCTTCCTCTTCCCAGAGCTGTGTTTGTGTTTCTAGGGGGAGCTGGCTGACCCCTGACCCTGGGCTAATGAGAGCGATAACGAGGATTAAAAGGGGGTGACTGGAAGGTGTCTGAGAGTGGGGTTTAAACAATTACACTGGGCTGCCAACATGCCTTTCTTCATGACTCAGGAAATTACAGTCTCCCTCTCGCTGCTCCCCCCCACACTCTTTCAGTCAGCACACAAAAGAAAGGGCTTATGGAAAATAATAAATTATCTCGGGGCCACGTTAACTTGGATGTAAATCGCTGGGCAATTATGTTTTAATAGCCCTTTAAGAGAATGAGTAATTGGGTTGACACTACTGGGGTTGATCAGGCTCACCCGTCCCTCTCCCTTTGTGCCCGCTGGAAGTGAGCTCTGGTCTGTGTGTCGGTCAGCCAGCAGGATGACTGTATGATAATCAGTCAGTTAGCTGGACAAACCCTGTGACGCTGATATCAGGGAATCTGGATGACTTTTATCATCATGCTAAAATTAGAACTCTGTGGTAAAGCAAGCATTGCTAGTATTTTGTTTTTGGTTTTAAAAGGTGGCTAAAAGGTTTATTTGTCCTGTCATCAATTATGGCTATCTGTGCTCTCATTACGGTTCTTTGTCTGTTTATGCCAAACTAAACTTTATATAAATAGTAGGGGCGTAGTGCACAGCTACTATCTGTCTCTCTTTATTTACCCCTAACTACCAGAAGTTGTTGGAAATAGTCTAGACTGCCTTGTTTTCTGTGTTAAATTGTTGTTTACTCCCATTACTCCTCAGACAAGTGCAGCAGAAGTTTAGCTGCTAACAAAATACACACAATAACAATATGTAAAGCATAGATCAAAATGAATTATATAATGAAGTATACTGATTTACATTTGATTTCCAAAACAGAAAAATGAAGTCTAAATAAAATGTGTGTGTCTGTGTTAACTGTACAGGAAATGAATAATGGAAATAAAATGGTGGGTGGTGAACAGAGGGAAAATACAACTCACAATTTCATTGGGTCAATATTGAATGAATTTACTAAAAATACAGTTTATAATGGGAGGATGCCCATTTTCATGGTCTGAAACATCTATGGTAAAAAAACAGCAACAAAAAAACAACAACAAATGACTAAAAATGTACAAAAAATCAAGTTTGTGCATGCTGTGGGACGATGTTTCATCATTTCTATGAGAAAAAAACAAACAAAAAACAGAAAGCATTTCTATGGCTCTCTTTTTGCATGCACTTTTAAGACAGTCCCTAAGTTTGATTTGCCAGTTCCCTGTCTGCAGCTGTGTCAGGTAAGGTAACAGGTTTCAGTATTGGATCATGATGTGAGAGTAACACCTGTTGAACATCAGTCAAGCTTTGTCAAATCTGGCTGATAATGAGACTGATAAAAACGAGGTTGAATTGAGCGAGGCTGAATGTCTCAATATCCAACTCAAATCTCCATCTCCATGCTTTAAGGATGTAGCCAGTTTTACATTTTGGCACATCTGCATTATGGAAAGTAAAGCTGCTTCGGCTGCTATCAGCTCCTGTTTGTATTGTACAGAACGGGCCTGGCTGCCTTTTACTTAGCTTTATGTATCAATAGAAAAATATCAAGAGCATCAAAAATATTGAAATCTTGGTGGAGAGACATGTGACTGTCACTTTGCGGCTGTTTCAGAACCATGGACAGCGCTGGTTGTTGTACTGTATGTAGAAGCAATGGGAGAGAGAGACAGACAGACAGACAGACAGACAGACAGAGTATATGGGATCTGCAGATCATGTTTCTACGTGCCTCCATCTGCTGATTTTGACAGAGAATTGTTCACAAATACAAAAAATATGTAACACTCTGCTAATGCTGTGTTCTTATTGTAAGACAAACAAATAAAAAAAATAATATTACTGCAAATATTTGTATCCATTCATCTACATAACATATGAATAGGGAGTAAAAAAAAAGTCATGCATGTAGGTGTGTCATGAAATAAAAAAAGATGCCCGACAAGAACCCCCGTCACCATAATTGTCTGGACTAACACACACCCACACAGAGGTGAGCAGGACCAGCTCCCTCTGACCTCTGACATGGACTGCGACCTGTGGATGATCGGTGTGTGTCTTGACGGGGGGAAATGGAGGTAGGATCGATGTGTGAAGAGAAGAGATCACACCAGGCCAAACCTGGCGAGTCGAAAACCACCAAATGAGACTGAAACAACACAACCAGCGGGGGAAGGAAGAGAGAGAAAACAGAGAAAAATGAGAGAGGAAAAAGAATCCAGAAAAAGAGAGAAAATAGTGATAAAGATCCAAGGCTAGACCG
This sequence comes from Argyrosomus regius, assembly GCA_946959425.1. Classification (NCBI taxonomy): domain Eukaryota; kingdom Metazoa; phylum Chordata; class Actinopteri; family Sciaenidae; genus Argyrosomus; species Argyrosomus regius. The sequence continues at coordinate 6,928,193 of OX336884.1, read as the reverse complement.
AGTCTGACACAGTAGAGAGAAATAATCAAAATCCTCAGCAGGATGTCGGACCTTACTGCAATGAACAAGCAAATGGTGGGATAAACCTACATTTATCTCCTCTTACTTTCATCTCGGGAGGAAGACAAACGGGTAAGAAATTGATCAGATGAGCATCTGTTAGGTTTGGCAACAGTCACAAGTCTGCAGAGACGGTTTTTAAACCCCATTTTTCAATCTCATCTCCATTACTGTCAATGCTGTACAGGCACTTAAAGGACTGTTCCACAGTAAAAGACGAGAAAGATAGCTGTGTATGCAAATGTGGGCGACTGCAGTTTCCTTTAAGACAGAGGTTCTCTAATTCAGCCACACTTAGTGCTCGACACGAACACTTTGTGCAGTGAGTGTCCAAAAGGAGTAATGGAGTAAAAGAGTGAAAGGCTTTTTCCTTTGATGAATACTCTTGTAATATAAATTGAAGGGATATCTATATCCACATAATCCTTCTCCTCTATATATGCCCTTTACAGAAACATAATAGAGGTCAACTAATATGTGAGTGAAGGCCAGCACTAAGACCAACATTTTAGCACTGCTAGCAGGAGGCTTGAACACAGGGATGAGGATGTCAGTCAGTCTTTCTGTTAGTGGATCAGTTCAGATTCTTTTAGTGAAGTAGGACATACAATAACAACCAGCTCAGTCTCGACTGGGCACTAGCTCTCCTCTACTCACTGTATGTGTGTTCAGAATGAACTCGATCTGCAGCAATCAATTATTTAAACTATCCATTCATCTTCCTATTATATTGTCATTTAAGCAATTAATCATTTGGTCCATGAAGTGTCAGAAAATAGTTTAAGAACTCAGAGCCCTGAGCTCAATTTGAAATGTTTACAACGCTTCCTATATATTCTCCCAATTGACGACAACAAAAAAACAAAAAACAAACAAACACACAATCCAAAGTTCAATCTTGCTTTGTTTCTTTGTGTATTTAATATTTGATGTGTGTTTTAATGCTGCTTCTTTGATTCATACAGGTTCAGGATAAGCATGTTGGTCTGGTGTCATTTTGCTTCATGTTAAGGGGAGAAGATGAAATATGATCTGGGTCCACTTTGAATAAAACATTCAGAATTTTAAGGCTTATCAGCTACTTAAACACTCGACGGCATAAGACAATTTGACCCATGAAGTGTTGTCATGACAACTATTGCTTTATTATCTGTCGAGATATTCATGAGTTAAAATCAAATTTAAATCGTTGTTATGTTACCCTACATATCATATCTGTCTGGGTCTGTTCATGTCTGAATATTTCTTTAAGTGTTTTCTTTGCATCCCTCTAATGTTCGATTTATGTTCAGTCTAAACACATGTTTAGTTTTGTTACACTGTTGTGATCATTATCAGAATCTGCACATGGAAATGTCTATACACCACAACAATTACAAAGACTCTGTGGCTTCCTAAGAAGCTTTTCTTGTCAGGGTGCTGAAAGAGCTTTTGCAATTCTGCATTCTAGAAATTCTGTTTATATATTAATCATTTGTTTGGCTAATTTTTTGAGGGAAATCAGAGGTCAGAGGGAACTTTTCTCATCAGGGAAAAAGTGGTACTTTCTTGTACTGGACAGAAGTTGTCGGGAGGCGGTTGGGGTGAAGTTCAGGTAAGTACAGGACCGGGGTTTGCTATGCGTTAAATACTACAAGGAGACTGTTAAATATAACACAATTTGGACTTCATTATGTTTTTTTTGCTCTTGTAAATTAGTGGTATACAAAAAAAAGAGGGTTGACATTTATATAAATAAAAAAACACTTCATGAAAGCTGGCACTGCTTTTTGTTGATGTAGGCCTTCTCAAAGAGGGACCATATCAAAGTGGATCATACTGAGAGGACCACAGTGACACTTGATAAAGGTCCTTGATGCACTAACAGTCTTCTATCCTATGGAGCACCTGCTGACATGTGGCTGTATCTTTCCAACTGTGTCAGTGTGTCTTCTGTGTATCCCTCTTCCTCCACCTCCCATCCTCATTGAGGATCTTTTATTCCCTCCTGAGCGGCTCCGTCACCCATGTCGCCGGGGGACAAGGAGAACGTGGCGTTTTCCCTGGATCAAAAATTTACGAGCAATTAAAAGTCGGCCGACGCCCGGCATCCATCAGCCCTGCGTGCTGCTGCCAGGCTGGGTGAGGGGGACTCGCAGTAAACCACAGGCTATATACTTTTATATCTGTTTTCCCTCCAAAGAGGGAAGGTTATGACAAAATTATGTTTTACCGTCCCCGGTTTCCAGCGCGATGTAGACATCTTTCACGGAACAGGCTCGTTGGAGGTCAGAGCCCCTGGAAAGCAGGCAGGGTTAGAGAAATATGTGTGTGTAAAAGTGTGTGTTTTGTTTATGCTGGGCGATTTTTTTTTAACTGGTGACAGAATCCTTTAACACAATAGGAATAACATAGTATCTGCTCCTCTGGTCGATCAGTTACTGAGGGAAGAGTGACCTAATTACTCTGTTGTTTATTACTGCACAGCTCTGATTTATTTCCCTATGCTGATGTAATTTCAACACTGACTCTTCCTCTTCAATAAAGGCAGCAAGACACATTTTTTCGCACACACACATATGCACGCACATGCACAATGATCCATTGCGACACACCTAATACACAAAAAAGCACGCAAACCCTCATACATCAACACAGTCACTCTTTCACTTTTTCTGGCTCCTCGCGACAGGCCCAGACTCATTTGCATCCTTAATTGTGTTGTAATGTACTTTTAATTTGAAAATGGAGGCAATTAATTATTTTGATATGGAACAAAATGCCGCAAATGTAAACATTCTAATGGTTCTCCGTGAACAGAGTATCATTTTTCAAAAGAGGGATTGAATCTTATCTAATTTTTTAATGCCATACTAGTTTTTTTCTTATAAGATACCGTTTTTACCACTCACGCATTCTCCTTGATACTCACTTTGTCTTTGCAGAGAGGGCAGCGTTGCTTTGATCTGTTCCAACGCTGTTATTTTCTATCTAAATCTCCCACAGGATAATTACTGTAGTTTCACCTATGCTATCAGAAGAGATTAAATGAAATTAAGCCTGTTTGGACATTCCCCTTCTTCTCTGTACGTCATCCCCCCGGTGAAAGCTGCTAACACCAGACTCTCCACTTTCTATTTCTGGGTCAGGGAGGCTTCAAGTGGAGATGTGAATCACAGATTAATTTTTTTTCCCTCCGTCGAACATGTGATCAATAGGTGTCAGTGTTCAAAGGGTAGCGAGTTATGCCGGAGGAGAGGAGAGGAGAGGAGAGGAGAGGACATTTGTACAGGCCCTAGAAAAAACCCTGACACTTTCACTCCTTCAACCTGATAAAGTCCCCACAGAGAGGAAACAGGATGGATGCGTGTTATTTTTTTCCTCTTTTCACCCATTTCCATCACCTTTTCTCCCTCATTCCCATTTCCTCTCCTCTGCCTCACACACACATATTTCCTGTCCTCTTATATCTCGAAACCCCCACCCAGCAACCACCCCTCACCCCTATCTCTTTCACTCTCCCCCTTCTGATTCTCCTGAGGGTGCTGGGAGCTCACTGACATCACAGCCGGCCTGGCAACAGCCTATAAATTATGAGTGACAAGTCTTTGGACCAATAAAAGCACCACCATATTTCATGCGCAGTAAATCTGATTGCAGATTGCTCTGGCGTGTGGCGGCTGACATGTTTATTGTCGCCGTGGCGGTGGGAGCTGAGGGTGAGAGTGGTGGTGGTGGCGGTGGTGGAGGGGCTTGCTCCCCAACAACAGAGTTTCTAAAGCTCCCGGTCTATATGGAGGTCAAACAGATGGGAATTCTGGGATGCGGATGCCCTTCCACCCACCCAACAACCCCCCCACAAATCCCCAAACAATACACACACAAGCACACATAAACGTACATACACACATCAACGCCAACTCACCCTACATCTATAAGGCAGCTATTTTTCCTTCAGCTTGTACAAAACCATGCAAATGCTTCTTTCACTGCAACCATCTGTCCTCGATCCACACATGCTCCCTGTGAAACTTCTAAAGAGGTTAGACTCAACATCGCCATCGATTTATTCATTAAAAAAGAGACTATGTAATGTTTGAAAGATGCAATTACAGATTTTAATTCAAGCAACAAACAGTGGCCATACACCTGGTGTTTTACTGGTTACTAGCATGTTAATCAGTTTTAAACCCCTCAGAAACTTCTACCCTGTTGTAACTTTGTTCCACTGTTTTCTTTGTGACTTGACTTGAAGTGCAGCATGTTACATTATGCCGTGTATGTGTGTTGAATAAGCAGAGGTGTTTCTCGTGTTTTATTGGCAGCTTTGTTTTTTACTAACTGCAACTCACAGCTCGTGTCGTTGAATTGGTGAAGATGTTCACTTCATTTCTTGCTGTGTTGAGCTGTTCCTCCACCAAAAGTGGCTGCTGTACAGCAAAAGTTACACAGTCTCACTAAAATCTGGACTCAATCATTGCTAAGCACTCTTCCAGTGCTGTTTTAGCAATGCACTACAGTGTGTAGGATTTAGTGGCATCTAGTGGTGAGGTTGTAAATTGCAAATCACTGAACACTGCTCGCCTCACCCTCCCCTTCCAATTGCATCGGAGAAACTACAGTGATTAAGAAAACATCAAGGATCCTATCAACAGTCAGCGTCCATTCAGAGATACTGTAGGAACATGGCGGTTAAACATGGCAGACTCTGTGGAAGAGAACCTGCTCGGTAAATAGAAAAGACTCATGAAAACAATTTCCAGGTGATTTTACACTAATGAAAACATAGCATCATAACATCTCTGCCAATTAATTCCTCTAAATCTTAAACACTGGCCTGCAAAAGATAATTATCAGCACTGACTTTCAAGGCAAACCTTTCTCGGGAATACGTTTACAGCAGCTTTAATAAACTGGCTGAATCACCGTTGAGTCAACTGGCAACAACATGTAGAAAAACGTAACACACTGCACTGCACTGCACACATACAATATACACCTACAGCATCCAAATTAAAGAAATAACTATAACATGAAAGCAATCAGCGTTATCTTTAATTGTCTTAAACATGGATTCTCTCATTACAGATATCATATCTAATCTTTAATGTATTGTAACAACCTCATTGATGGTAAGTGACCCTGTGCTCATTGCACTCACTAGTCCATCCGTCCTTGCCCATGCAATAAACCATTCTTCATAATTAGCCTTCAGTATGATCTGGGCATTACAAGTCCTCTGCCACAGCCCCTAAATGGACAGATTTCAACAGACGCCCGCTGGTGTGATCGGCATCATTATATTTTAATTAATCCATTCTTCTCACAGCAACACAGTAATTACAATCTATTTTATGACACGGCATGCTGTGAAAGAGGGGATGGAGGAGAGGAATAGGAAGGCAGAGAGAGGGAATAACAGCAAGAAAAAGGAAAAGAAGGGGAGAGGAAGGACGGGCAAAGAAACTACAAAGAGAGGTGAGGGCATGGAGTTAGAGCCATGATGAAGAGAGGAAATCTTGAGGTGAGTGAGACAGAGAGCTGCAGAAAAACATCGCAAACGCTATGACTGATTACCGATATGTCATCGCCCGGCTGACATTGTAAAAGCATTGTAAAAGCGTTTATACGATGTCTGGAGGAGCACAGGGCTCTCTCCCTCTCCCTCCCTCTCTCTCACAGGTTCATGCCTCATACAGTCACAGGGAGAGGCTCCATTTCCTCCAGCCGCTGTCTATATAAATCAGAGCAGGTACGGACACTCAGACACGCTGTGGGTGTGATAATAACATTAGAGGATTACAATGACACTCCTCTCTGGACAAGATCACCTGTCTCAACTGTCATAAAACAGCTGCTTTTTTTGTGGCTGAAGCGCTTTATATGAGGAGAGTGTGTAGGTGTGTGTGCACATTAGAGTGTGTGTGTGTGTGTGTGTGTGTGTGTGTGTGCGTGTGTGTGTGTGTGTGCACGTGGCAAATACAGTAGTAAACAAGTGGAAGATGACGCCGACCTGTGTGATTCAGCGTGTGAGTGTTTACTGGAGTGAAGTCACACCTGATCTTTTCAGTTACATACATAAATGTGTTACTTGCAGCTGACTTGATGTTACTCTACATTTAATATATTATTTAAATAAGTAATTAAACAGTTGTGTGTTACTGTGGCTCAAAAAACCCAGTTGACAAACCTTCAGGGCACTTCAGGAGGTTTATGCAGGTATAAATGAATTTTACACTATTTAATTGACCTGATATCCAGCTGAGGACCATAGGGATAATTATTATAATGATACATTTCATAGTCACAACCATTGTCTCCCCATGGAACACTGTAGACAGTTAAGCTATTCAATGTTGAATCTTCCCATATGGGGAAATATCTTCAGGGGGTCTGCGACAGATAAACAAATAGAAATCAGAAAATATTTGATATCCACACCTACAGTACGCCATTAACCTTATAACACTAGTGTAGCATAATTAAAAGATTTCTATGTCATTATTATTTTTATTATCATATGAATGCCTTCTGAATGTGGCTTTTAGAGGTTGATGATCTACAATTTAATTTGTGTACTCTTTACAGTCACCATTAATCAGTTACTGTAACCCAGTTAAACCATTCAGTCCCAGTTTAAAAGCTGTGTTACATATTTGATTTTTCAGAATAACAACAGTTTGTTAATAATTTTAACAAACAACTGATGTCAACTGGTTCATTCAAGAATTAGTGATTACATACATGTTTGTATATTAACTTATTTTTTAGTGTATCTGATGGCTTTACAACAGCCTTTTAATAACACAGACGTGTAACATGACACTAGAAATGATTTACAAATGCATAATTAATAATACTAAATGTATGACAACCTACTCCCTGCCTTAAAGGAAAAAATGTCTGATTCACTAGAAGACAGAAACATTTGTCGAGATATTACATGTTAATTGGTGAGTTTTAAAGGTGCTGATAGGTTGATTTTTTTTAACATTCAGACAGTCAGTGTAGCTGTTTCTCCTTGTTTCGTTCTTTATGCTAAACTAAGCTAAGCAGCTGCTAGCTTTAGCCTCATATTTACTGTGCAGTCATCATAGTGATATAAACCCTCTCATCTAAAACTGAAACTCTTGGCAGGAAAAAGAGACACAACCAAGCTCAGTGGGAAATATTACTCAGACAGCCACAGCAACAAGTTTTCAAGGGTCTCAGGCAATCATTACAGCTCACTTTGCTTTTAAAGAACAGAATTATTGATATGAAAACTGACTGATTAATACATCAATCAGTTCACATGTAAGCCTCATTGAAAAGTGGGCAGAATGTTTGCAGAATGCAGATTAACCACATGTTTGTGTGCCACTGAATGTTTGCATGGATGCATCACAATACCTATGGTGAACATGGTATCCTGCTCCGTTGATGTTCCACCCAGGTTCCTTGGGGTCGGGGATCTTTGCTGTCTTGGCGATCAGATGCTGAACATCCCTCCACGTCAGCTTAGGACTGGGGCAAGAGACATGAAACAGAATATCATCAAAGGCATCCTTCTTTCGGCCCGTGTTCTACACCGGCTGAAACCACAGAGGAAACACTTCAACTCTGTGTGATACTCTTGGAAGAAACCTGCAGGGAGCTCAACATAGACTCTAGTGCTGAAAGCAGCTGGAGGACTGTTTTATGGGCCTTACAGCACATTCTATCATGCATGCATGTAAGGCTTATATTGTATTAATGCTAAGGTTTATTGATACATAAACCGCTGCGAAGAGACACTGCCATACCTTTTACAGCAGGTCCTCTAGACATAAAAGCACCTGTTTAAGTCAAGCTTATGGTTTTAATAATGGTGTCACTAAAAAACTGTGAATCCAACAAAGATTATTTGAGACTTTAACAAAAGAGCCTAGAGAGTCGAATGTAGAAAAAGTCTTCTTTTTAATCCCAGGCAGGGGAATTCTAATAGAGCGGACTCAAGTGTCATGTCAAGCAATATACTAATGGAATCCAATTAAGACCTTTAAACTGCGCAGAGAGCTGGAGGATATTAGCTCAGTTTTCTATAACAAAAGACCAAAGGGTCGTCAACGAGGGCTTTTTCAGGATATAAAAAGCATAAAGGAAATTGGGTTTTTCTGCTTTATCCACTCATTATTGTTCCCTAAGAAAATGAGTTGAATGGAGTATAAGAAAACCGCTTGGCCACCCATTCTGAACAGCCTTTTCTCTTCCCGAGAAGAAATGCCTCCACTGTTTGCTTAACATCTGTACACGTACAGTCGTTTCTCCAGTACAGAGGAACAGAACGAAGGTAATTAAAGGTGTGCAACACAGTTAGACTTCATTTTCCTGTCATTAACAGCATAACTGCGATACCCCATGCATGTCGACTCAGCCAAGTTGAGGTATATCTTCATAGTTTTACAGTATGGCAAATGTCTGCACAAGGATGTGAAGAAAAAAAAAAAAAAAAAAAAAAAAATTCACAAGTAGCCTCTTTATTATTGTGCGAGTGTGAGACATCTCAGGAAATATCAGGCGCAGATATAAACACATGTATTCCATTCACGTATTGGAAAAAACGAAGCAGAACAAAAGCGAGGAGAGAAGCTTTCATTAGCAGAATAAAACAAAACCCCAGCAAGCAGTGAGAGCAGGCAGCTAAAACAACATGATAGGAATAATACAAGTAACACTAATAATAGACGGATAGAATGAAACAAAACACAACGCACAAACAATTATTTTAAGCTTTGATTTCAAAGGAATTGGAGTATGTGTGTGTGGTGGTGGGGGGGGATAGGCTTTGTACTTTTGAACTGTTTCTGCTCGCTGCATGCGTCTGTGTCTATGAGTGTGCGTTCTGTATTATATATTAGCGGCAGCAGCGTGATTCTGTTGTGTGCACTCCCCCCACCTCCATCATCAGCACCACCACCACCATCACCCCTCTGGTGGAATCAGAGAAACCCCCGCGGCCCCGGCTGGTTTGCATAAAGCAAACAAAATTAAATTTGCTTTGCTAAATCAAAGCATGTATGGTATTCCAAGCCGCTCTCTCTGGGACAAATTACTTCAAACGGCCTCCTTTGTATCATAACAGAATAAAAAAAAGAATCAGCCCAATCAGCGGCTCTCCAAAACCCTCGACTCGGGAATTAATTATTGAACCGAGGGCTTTTCTCCCTCCTAGCAGTCCGCGACACAGATCTATTTATTTTGGAAAAGTCGTTTTGCTCTTAAAAACACACTGTTGGCTGAGAACCCGGTTTACTCCTATCTCTCTCTCCCCCTTAATGTTTTCACTCCTCTTTGCTGCACAGCCCTGAAGGGACATGTGAATAGGTTTGGGCCACGAAATTAATCTGAAAACCCCACGACCAGCATCTACCATAGTGCTGGTTAAACAGAAGTATTGCTTATGCTGTAATGGACTTAAGATGAACTGAGCTGTTAACTTGTGAGGTTTCTCTCACATAGAGGTGGGACTGTTTTTTACTCTGCACCACCTCTTTGTATCAGTGCTAGACCATGTGTTTTCTCCTCCTGTTGGCTTCTGTTTGGCTGCGAGGAAGCACAAAAACACTTTGTGGAATTTGGTATGCAGCTCATGTAGAAGAAGATGAGGTGAAGTGAACGATTCTGATTTTGAGGGGTTAGTTGATATTTCTATTCAGTAATATTATATTATTCAGTTCCCCTAAATATTTCTGACATACTGTCATCATCATGTGATTATAGGTAATCTATCTTCCCAATCTTTAATAATCTTAGTTTTTTTTTTAACACAAATTCTATGGGACCAAACCTTGCTTGAGAATAACTGCTGTCATCATGTGCAAAATAGTTTTTAGTCCAAAAAAACATGCATGTTAAGAAATGTCTCAAAGCTGAAATACATCATGTTACAACAGGATAATGGAGTTGGTGGTTGATAATGTTTTTGTTGTGAAGTTGTTTCTTTTTTTTTTTTTTTCACTCTTCACTTTCTGTTGTTGTTGGTAAGCATTAAAAGTACATGAAATCAGATACAGATACAACATGTGCAACCCCCACAAACCCAATCAACTTAGTCACTCCATAGAGTACGGAGAGCATCTCCAACCATTTTTAACCACTACATGGCTAAAAAGACTATGATAAGTCAACAGAGTTTGTTCAAGATATGTAAGTCATATCTCACTGACTTTAAGGAGCAGCTACTGTGGAGGGTTATGTAAACAGCAGCTTATATGATAGGCTCTTATATTTTGGACTCTTTGGTTTTCCGTAGACATGTTGGAAGACATGTTGGCTAAACTGGCAACTTGTCCAGGGTGTACCCCGCTTCATGCCCAGTACCAGCTGGGATAGGCTCCAGCTCCTTGCAACCCTGATAAGGATGAGCAGTTACAGGATATGGATGGATGAATTTTGGCATTTTGGAAAAATATGTTTGCTGAAATCCATTCAGCTGCTTCAGTTTTACACTCTTGGTATTGTGCATGCTGGCTCATTGTCACATCTTACAGGGACACATGATTAGAGCAGAGTCTTTCATTTTCCTACTATGACAAGTCAAAATGCCTGCTTTGTTCCCAGAAAGATCAGAAATGTCAAGATGGTTTGCTATTGGTCACTGATTTGCACTAATTTACTTCGCCTCTGTAACCAAATGCACTGAACACATTCAGAAAAATAAACTGATTTGTTGTTGTTGTTGTTTCAAATACCAGTCTGACCAAGCCTTTGCACTGAAACGCATCTTACAGCGTAGCTCATCTATCAATCATCCATTCAACTCATGCATGAAGAAACAGCACGAAACTTAAAAAGTTGACAATACCCAGTGAAGGCATCATGTTTCCTGTCATGTATTATCTCACTCTGTGAAAGCTGTATTCATCACTGTAAAATTATAATTGCAGACGCTGGCTTCTTCTGAAGGACGGATGGCAACAGGAGGAATAAAACCGGGGACTGACATCACTGTTACAGAGACAATAAAATTAAAGCATGTTGTCCAGCGCACACATGAACACGACTGGGCTGCGGCTCGCAGGCGATTGGGGCAGAGTGCTACAATATATGAGCCTCCAACAGACCCTTACAGCCTTCATCCTCTCGCCAAGGCTCACAAAGCAGCACAGCAGCCGTCACAGTGAGCACACAACTGTTTACAAATCCCCAGTTAATAGGATCAGGCCTCATTGACTGAGCCGCTCCGATGTGTCTGATGTAATCTATTAGCTGTATGATAGTCAGTGTCTCAGTCCAATCGATAACCCTGGGCCTCCATATTGCTCCACTGTGGACTGTTACTCCTCTTTAGTGCTGCTTAGAATGCAGACTTAGTGACTATAAAGTGAGTGTGTGTGTGTGTGTGCAGAGGTAGTGTCCATCTGCTTGTCTTTGTGTGTCAGATCATACACTTGTGTGAATTTCTGAGTTTTAATGTTGGAGAGTGTGTGTGTGTGTTTGTATGTATGTACAGCAGTTTGTACGTGCAATATTGAATCATAAAGCATACATACTGTAGCTGTTACTTAGGCAGATGTTAATTCTGTAACACTTTAATGCATGAATGCACAAGGGGGTTGTGTGTGTCTGTGTGTGTGTTGTGTAATTATGTTGACATTTGTAATATCCATGCACCTATACACGTGTGCATTACTGTACAATGGTGCATATGTGTGTATTAATGCCGCTTTACAGTAGATGGCATGTCTGCAAGTGTATATTCGTGCTTCTGCGTGTGCGCGCTGTGTTTGTGTGTGTCGGAGTGTGTCTGTAGCTGGTGTAACTGGGTTTCCAATTAAGTTGAACCACAGGCCGGATCAATGCTAGTCCTCTGTGTGCAGGAATGAGCAGCCCTGGGCCCTCAGAGCATGCCCACGAATAATTTATCACTCACAGTGGGCCCAGGCAGAGAAGGAGGAGGAGGAGGATGAGGAGGAGGAGGAGGAGGAGGAGGAGGAGGAGGAGGAGGAGGAGACGGGGAGCGCAAGGACAAAGTGTCCAGCCCAGGGGAGAGAGCGCGAAAGATGGGCAATGGAGGGGACAGAAAGATGAAGGGGTGAAGAAAGAGAGAAAGAGAGAGCAGGACCCAGAGGAAAACACTGTCAGCTCCTGATCATTTAGAAGCATCACACTCAACATTTTTTCCTGGTAAACAACCATCGAAAATGAAATCCTGTAGGGAGCACGAGCCACATAATTCTTTTTAACACAATGTACTGCATGTTTGCAAATGCTGCGAGGATCAATCAGTTTTCCAGTAATTGCCTCTTGCAAATCAGATATCATCCAGTCAATGTCATCTACTTCTGGTTTTATGTAAGCTTCTGTACATCTGATCACACATTTATTCATTAATACCAGTCCTATTTTATATTGACTATAATGTGACATTTGGATTATATATCAGATATTTTTCTTTTTCTTACAATTACCAAAAGAATCAAAGTATCACTAGAGCTTTATACATAAGTATGCAGAAGAAAACACTGAATATTGGTATGAATCCATCTGCTGGATCCAACAAGTCCTCACACTTGCCCTTTAGACGAGCACATAGAAGCCTTTTCTGATCTGATTCTCACATCGGCAGGACGACATTATCAGCACCCTATGAGACCATTACAAATCACTGTTGAAGAATAATAATCTGTTTTGTGATGTGACAATTCTATGGTTATGGTTTGATATAATGTAGTTAGGATTAGGCTTGGGTTTAGGATTAGGGACGGTATGGGTTCAAATTATTACTGCATTAAGGTTAGGGTTACCTTTGACATCATTGGTCATTGGTTAAGGTTATCTGACTACATGACTTCCTCCTGTCATAATTTCTATACTTAAACATAAAAATATGTTGCTTTGGTACTTTTGCTTAAATGATGCTGTCGTTTTTCTTGGGAGGGCACTTTCACTGGATCCGTATCTGTGCCAACACAAACATCATTAACTGCAGAGGGTTTAATTTGGCTAAACTTCTTCAATCCACATAAATACAGTTTCCTGTTCATCTGTTCTACTGCTTCGGTAAGCTTACCTGCATTTTCTGCACTTTTTTATCAGGAGTTTGTCTTGAGAGTTTGCATGGATATGTTCAAGGAAAGCACAAAGAGGAACAGCCCAGAATATAGAATCATTGTTACTTTTAGTGATTTGTTTTGATAAATGATAAACAATGTTTATTTTTTAACTGTCTTCATTTTCTATCTATCAGAGTTGTGCATTTCCTAGTTTAATGAATTTTTTTTGTTTCTTTTCACAAGTATTTTTATGAACAATGAACAATGTAGAAAAATGACAAACATAGGAACAATACATTCTTATTATCATTATTAATAGCGATGAACTTTTAACAAAAGGGCTTTGGCAAAACACCTTTGGAGGAACAATGTTTTTTGCAGCTCAGTTTCGGGGAAAAAAATGAAGCCATGCAAATGTGAACTGGTTCGTTGAGGAGACATAGATGAAGTTTTTAAGGTCTCTATTTGCTCTCAACAACAGTAACAATATAGCATGTATGTTTACACAGAATGCTCACATGTATTACACACACACACACACACACACACAATGAGGCTGATGCATTATAGCATAAAAAGCATGCTGATGTATGACCAGCTTCACTTGCAGTTACAGTGAGAAGTAATCTGTAGTTACGGTCTCACATTAGCTGGCACATATCTCAATTAGTTAGACATAGAGAGGTTTACCAGTTTTACATTATAAATGAAGGAGCACTAGTACCCTGAGTGCAGAAACAGAGTTTGTATTGTAGGAGAAAACATTTTAATATTTAAATTTTGTGGCTTGAAAAGGTCCAATTTATAAATATGAGCCATCATCAGTTTCAAGTCAAATCAGTAACATTCTTCACTCAATCGTGCATCCCGGAGATATTTGCAGCCAGAAGTGATTGATGCATTTACTTTCACCCCAGTGCTTGCTTTACTGAAGCTCAGCATGTCCAATTTTTATTTTTATTTTAACAGAAACTGAAGGGGATATCGCTAACAGTCAAGCTTGTTAGTCAGCAGGGTATGATGTGTTGGTACAAGACAAGCAGCAGTTTAAACCCCACTGCCTCATCCCAGGCAACACATCTTCTGCTTGGACACTTCGCATTTAGATCTTCTGCCAAGCCACATCGCATTTAGTTGAAAGGCAGAGAAACTAAAACACATGTGGATATATATTTACAGAGGAGCATAGAAACACCCACATATATAGAGAGACACACAGAGCAGGAATAAAAGCAGACACACACACACACACACACATACAAATGCATATACACATTCATACAAGAAGGCCAATCATCCACCGCGTCATAAGGTGCGCACACACACATACACACACACACATACAGAAAAACATGCAGACACACAGAACATCAACTGCTACAAGAAAAGTACACACACGCACACATACACACAGAGTGTGCCCACCCTGTGGAGTGTCAGAGTCCAATGTTCCCTCCGTCTCTGTCCTGAGTTTGTCTCTATTAATCTCACAGTAGCGAGGCGTGGACTGGTAAGACGCTCCACATCGCTCTGTAATCTTCTCTTAATGTGCTGCACTCTAAGCCTAAGTGAACCCATTTGGAGTGACTGTGAGCAGACTGAGATTCCTCCCATGTTATCTGAACAAGTGTTACTAATGGGTTTATCAATTAGGCCAAGTCCAATAACTGCATGCCTGCAATCTCCTTTAAATACACTTCACTGGCATAGCCCTGATTTTTGTGCTTAATGAGTACATGTGTACGCCCCTCTCTCTCTCTCTCTCTCTCTCTCTCTCTCTCTCTGTAATTATAAGACCACAGACTGTCCGGATCTGTATGTCTGTATTTATGTGTGTGTATATTTCTGTGTCATAGTATGTCTAAGCTTTCGCATGGGATAGTTCACGTGGGTTATAACAGTACGTGTTAGAGCAAACTGTGTTCGTTTTGTGTGTAGGTTGTTAATATATGTAAATCTTTATGCATGTACAGTACAAATATTATGCATGTCTGTCTGTATATGACTTCTTCTTATGACCAATACTGTATATTGTAATGATGTAATGAGGAGTTAGTATGGGCAAAATAATTATACATGTTTTGTTTTTTTCTTTGTGTTATACTGTAGATAATGATATGTTCTAGCATACAGCTTGACTTCTGGTTCTGAGGAGGTAACTAGTCCTGTTCTTGACTCGGTCTCGCCCTGCCTCAGTCTTGGTCTTGTCTAGGTCTCGACCCCTCAAAGTCTTGGTCTTGTCTCAGTCTCGATACACTGTGGTCTTGAGTACAACACTGGTAGATATGGATTATAGTAGATATCATTTAATATATGAGAATAAAAATAAGAATTACCTTAATGAACTTAGTTTGGAAGTTTTGTCTCTGTTTTGACTATATACAAAATAAAGTCACCCTGACCTTTATCAGATCCAAATATAAACCACTGCTATATAAAGTTCATCTGTTATATTTTCTAGATTTTACAAACTGAAAGGCTTTACAATAAAATCCATTAACTACCTGTAAACCATCTTGACAAAGATGAGTCCTTTTACTTTGGTTAATGCAGCTGGCCCATTATCACTCCACATGGAGTTGGCATGGAGCACTAGAGCCAGAGTGAATGACTTTGATCTCTCCTCTCACTAAATCACTACATTGACCAACAGGTTAAAAGAGGTTAAAAGATTATTTATACATTTTTACTGCTGCTGCATGATTGAATGAAAGGACTCGCCCCAAAATAGTTCACCTGATCACAGGAGAGGGCAGATGGGGTTAAGGAGGAGACAATCCATCTTTCCAGGCAGCCCAGATAGACTCAGACAGAAGCTGGAAGCGACGGGCAGTAAAATGGACATCTGAATGTGTGCAGATCCCAGAACATGAGGTGGAATCACAGTAAAACCAAATGTTCAGCTCTGTCTGAGCAAATGGATAGACGGGATGAATGAATGGATGAAAGAAACAGAGATAAAGTGGAAAAGAGACTGACGCGGTGATAAAGCGAACAAACAAATGGTCGGAGACAAAGAGACTGGCAAACAGGACGAGCGAAGAATTGATTTACCCTGATGGTTTGTTGGACAGGCATCAAGACGATGGATGGAGACAGACAGGCCAGCATAGTGTCAGAGAGACAGATAGACAGTGACACCATGAGACTGTTGGGGCAACAAAACACTGAAGGGTATAAGAGAGACAACAACACACTGTATGTCTGTTTAGGCTCTTTATATCAACACTGTATGTTGTAATATCAACTATTCCCAGCAGAAAATCTTCATATCATACTGTATGAAAAATGACAAAGATGATTCGTTTCCAAGTCTGTCCAATTTCATAAACATTTAGCATCTTATCGCAGAGTGATAAGATGGAGCCCAAGTCACAGTGTTTGCATTTTTCCAATCTGCTCGCTTTTTTTTTTTCTTGACAAATTAACAAAAGATGAAGCAAAAGATTGAAGAAAACTTTCAGCATTTCTCATTAGACACAGAAAGGCTGCGATTCTGAAGAGTGTAGCTGCATGAAAAGAAAACGGAGGTGGAGATAATAGAGTGACTGACAGAGGGATTCAATCTGTAATCTAATAACCACACATGACAAGTAAACATAAACAGATTATATGGAGGAATTAAAATTTTGATCCAATGCTGGTAATAGAGGAAGAATCGGATGATCATTCTCGGGCTATCACTGACATCTGTATCAAATTTCATGGCAATCCACTCATTTGGTTTTTGAGAAATTTAGTCTGGACTAAGGTGGACAATCAATATGAAAGAGGTTTTCTTCTTAACCCTACAGTTCATAGCATGTTTGGCTTGTGACCCCCTGAAATGAAGCAGTAATGTTCTTAGTGTGAAGTTATGAACAGCATGAGCAAGCACTGATTTTTCATTCCTGCAGTGTTTGATTTAAAGGCTTTTTTGAGGCTAGAAAAGTTTTTTTTCCATTAATCATCTGCTGGCCCCTCAAGTTAATCTTAATTAAGCAGTTAAACCACTGCTTTAACCTGATTTGATTTGATTTGAGATGGTCTAAAGGTTGTTCCAGACAATCTGACGCTGACAAAAGTTCTGTACAATTCTGGAAACATTTCATTGGCATGATCATACAAAAATATGTGCCACTATATGGAAATGCTTAGATGCTTGCAGATGCTATATATATATATATATATATATATATATATATATATATATAGGTGCATGAGGCAGGTTGTTTCTGATGAATGGGGATCAGAGAAAAAAAGGTAGGTTTGCATGTGTGAGAGAGATTATGGCAGAATATATGAGTGAGTGTGATTGTGTGAAATGTGGAGAGAAAGAGTGAGACACAGAATGAGCAAGTGTGAGAAGCAGGGAGAGAGAGAGAGACCCAGAAAGATACAGAGACAGAGAGAGAGAACTCAGCTCCATGAAGACGTGAGCTGAATGCTGCCGATCTGAGCGAGAGAGGTGATATATAGTTTAGTCAGTAGCAGCGGGTCACGACAAAGCCTTTAACAGTAATGTCCTGGGAGTCGCCTCGCCCAGGGGACCCGCGCTCCATTTTACAGCCAAGCGACTGAGACTGAGACGCTGTGGCATGACAGCTGGAGCAGTAAAGCCGGCCTCTAGTACCATCTATAACATGAAGGAGGCGTAGACGCCGCTGATACCACCACAAAAACACCAGGCCTGAGGCCACACCGACAGCTGGCGAGTTAAGAGGGATGAAGAAAAAAAAAGGGGAGCTTGGGAAATGGTAGGAAGTGGCAGACGAGACAAAGGAGGGAGAGAAGAAAAAAAAGAGCGAGGAGATATATTTGCAGATTCAGGCAGAGGCGCAGTAGATGATCTACATCAAAGGAGGGACTAAAAAAACAAACTGAGAGAGAGAAGGGGAGACGAGGTATAGCTCAAAGGTGCAAGGTGCAGAATTTTAATGTCAAAATTCTTTCAACTGTTTCTGTTAGTGTTGAAATGATTTATTTTATAAGTCAATTGGCAGAAAATTCAGCTTCAATAATTTTATAATTGAGTAACTGTTTAAGCCATTTACAAAGAAAAATTACAAAATGTTCTTTATGCATCAGACTGTCAGTTGGACAAAATCTATTTGAAAACGTCATATTGGGCTCTGAGAAACTGTGATGAGCATTTTTCATTATTTTCTGGAATTCTGGCATTTTACACATGAAACATTTTATTGATAATGACAAAAATAATTTGCTTGGTTGATTTACTGTACAGGAATTTCACTCCTTTACTGCACAAAACAAGAGGAGGCTGCACAAATCCAGGGATGTGAGAGGCTGAACAGAACTGAGAATCCAGCTCTGTGAGGAACAGTGACGCTAAAGTCAACATGCTCTCAACAACAGAGTTAACACACTGATTTAGCAGGTCTAATGTTTACCACGATCACCATCTTAGTTTATTAATTAGTAAATTGGCGCCAAACACTGAAGTTTATGGGACTGTCATAAACCAAAATCTTGAATCTTGAAAGATTTTAACCAAAAGGAAAAGCTGGGATCATTAAAAATTGATTGGCAACAATGAATGTCTGTATCAAATTTTGGCAATCCTTCCTGTTATTTTTGGAGATATTTCAATTTGGACCACGCTGCCTAATAATCATTAGATGGAGCCTTGGTCTCTGTTGAACTGAACCTTTTAGGCTGGTGCTACTAAGTTTGATTTGTACTGTACTGACTGACTGTTTTACTGCACAAAACAGGAGAAGTGTACTGTGCTGAATGTTTCAGATTTTCTGGCAACAGCGCATATTAAAAGGCAGAAAAGGGCTGATGAGAAAATTACTTTAACAAAGGTGTCTTCTTCAGAGAAGACAAAGACAATGTGTTAAAGAGAGGCAAAGGTGAAAATAGCTCTTCTGTAAAAGAGAGCACAGGGGTGACGTGGTCTTCTATATGAAAAAAAAAAGAAAATGACAATACAATTGGTAGAAAATAGAGGAAATCAGTAAACACCAAACAGTTAATGCATACACACTGCTGAGGTGTCCTTAAGCAACACACCCTACAGTCCCTACGAGAATCAACAACGTATCACATTTATTGTTGCTGTTTGTGTGCAGTATGACAGACAGACACTCACTTTGCCTCTAAGACAAGAGCCAGGATCCCTGCAGCAATCGGGGCAGCACTGGACGTTCCTGGAAAATGTGTGACACAGCCATCACCGATGTTGGTCACCGTGACCTGAAGGGATAACAAACCAAATATGTTACAAGATACAGCTATGTAGATGTTATATCAGTACATAAGAGTAAAAAGAAATGGTGCATGTGAGCCGTTCAATCCGACAACTCCTCTGAAAAGGATTTCTGTGGGAGGTTTTTTGGAAAAGAATCTGCAGTAAATCAGGCCAGCAGAGTCTCCACACTGTAGCAGCTACTGTATCAGTAGCAGTCTTATTCTGTCACCAGAACACATCAACAGTTTTACAGTGATGATAATTAAAAAAACAACTTGTGTCTAGTCTGACCACCTCCTAATGTGAGGTGGAAAGGGGCAGGCCTCCCAGCAGACAAAGGTGACATCACACTGATAAAATTGGCCGGTCTGTTTCTGTAGCCCTGGAGCTGGCACCATGTTTCTTCTCAGCTTTTTCACTGCTACCTCCGCCATCAACACCTCGGCTTCTTCCTCTCCCTTTCTCAGCCACTACAGCCACGCTTTACCTCCAATTAACACTCGTTTGCTTCTGTGTGTCTGCGTGTGTGTGTGTGTGTGCCCAGCAGTCACCTAGGTCATTTGGCAGGCCTCTATAAATATCACACCAGTGGCTGCTCTTTAACAGGCTTCTCACAGCTCACAGGAGCCAAAGAGCAGGGCTGCTGGCGCACACACACACACACACACACATATACGACCTCATTAATGATAAACACTGTTGTTAGATGTGTTAGGTGGTACACGCACAGTAACCAGAGGTAGTGAGCCTCCCACGCTGGCCCCTGTCAGAGTGACGGCCATCACACCGGGGCAGGGCTCGCCGAAGTAGGCGGGCTTCCCTGTTTGAGAGACAGCGCCGATGGCAATGTTGTAGATGGAGTTAACATAACCGTCTGCACCGCAGTGGTCACGCTGCATTCCACCATTACCTGCCGCCCACACAAAGATGCTGCCCTTTCCACCTCGGCCCTGACAACACAAACAGAGGGACGTCAAAGAGTAAGCGAGAAGTGGATTTCATTATGGATGTTTCCATCTAGCGGTTTCATATCACATATGAAAAAATATATCATTCTGTATATATTTACGTAGGGCTCAAACATGCTGGAAAAATATGATTCCTTTGCATAAAATGCATCCATTAATTGGAATGAATTAACACAAGGGGACTGTATCTCAAATTGCCCAAACAAGCTTATGTAATCAAGTGGGAAAATATCTTAAGGTGAGGCACAGATGAATAGTCTTAAGATGAAAAGTCGTAATTGAATCAATTTTCAACATTTCTAAATCCTGTTCTAATCTGAAACACTTGGGATGGACAGTGATGTCGTAAACTCTTGAAAATAAATAAGTATGTATTTAAATCCATCTTTGTAACGTCAACCCTCGACATTTTGTCCTTCCAGTCTCAGCTCCACACACAGTGCGGACGTCTGCTTTCCATCTGACAGACAGCAGTGTGAACTTGGAGATGAAAGCCGTGCCTTGTGAGTTCCTAGCCGAAGGGCTTGCTCTGTCAGGCTGTGCGGCCCGTCCATCTCGGCCCCGTTGTCCCGAGGGCCCCAACTGCAGACGTAGATGTCGATGAAGTGCATGTTGAAGGTCAGAGCTGTGGCCTCCATGGCATCAGTGACGGAGCCGTCCAACAGACGGATACCTGGAACGGATCGAAAAGGTCACAGAGAATTCGGACGGAAGCTCGCGGAAAAAGAAAACAAAAATGGACACTTCCTGGTTCTGCTTAGAAACAGAGAGATTCTGTTTTTCATGTTGGGAAAGTTACTGTGACATTCCATCTACAAAAAGTGAATACGGTAACAGATCTATGACTAAATACTCGGGTTGCAAATGCATCACAAACACATTATGAGCACAAACACAGCAGCTGGCCTATCGTAGAATCTGCTCCTGGTGACGTCTCTATTTTTCTCTGGTTCTCGTGTATCATTTGTGCTGATTTTGTCTGTGTCTGTTTCCTCTTGTTCCCTCAATGTCTGCGTCAGTCGCTGCATGAATTCCATCACTCTCTGTCTTGCTGTCTGCTCTTGCTATATACATATTTCTCTGCATCTGCACCATTGCTGGTTGTAAAGATGAAAATGTCAGAGGTTGTCTTAAACTGAGTCATTTCTGTGAGAATGTAGAAGAAAGTGATGGCGGTAACCTCTCCATCATTTCTGTCTGTAGTTTCTTCTCAATCTAATCTTCTAACTGCTTTTAGCTTAGCAAACATGGTCTAAAGAAAACTCTTCAAGCTCTCTGGTCACAATCTTGGACATAATGGCTCTTGCTTTTTTGCTACATTAGGAGTAGCCAAGGGCCCTTTCAAAAACAACTCATTTCCTCCCTTATAGATGTTTAACGTGCTGATTTGTGTGGAGTGGAGTCAGGGGGTGTTCAATCATTTACAAATTAGCTGCAAATTATTGTTTAGATGTATGTCAAAGACAATTCACACATAATACTTCACTAATACCTCACTAATATAGTGACTACAGGCTAAAGGACCCTTACAATTTATTAATGCATTATTTTCATAAAGCCCTATGATACATTCTAGCAATAATGCTCGCAATACTTGCAACATGACTGAGGCCTGGGTTGCCATGGAGTGTTATATTTTGACATCAGTGGATGACAGAATAACTACAGTGAGAAAAAGCTGAGGTATGTATTTTTTTCTTTTTACCTCCAGGGAGCCTAGAGGGCGTCACTCTAACTTAGTGTGCCATCAAAGTTGAGAATGGCAGCCAAAATAACATCCCAATATGCAGCGGGCACATAATACATGTGCTGGAATTGTAGATTCCTTCAGCAGCAGCTTTAACCAGGTGTGTGTGCGTGTGTGTGACGGCACTGTTCACTTAATACTACTTGCAAACTTGTATACACCATAGGACTGAGGGAACACACATTGTTCCTCTGTCCACTGAGTGTTGTATATGGAGAGAATGACAATAATAGCTATTTAGTTTCTCAATGCTCCAGCATGTTCACCAACCCTAACATAAACCATTCTGCTGGTCAGTTTTTGGCTCTTTTTTGCTGCCAACTGTGGCCGAAAATGATGCTATGAGAGCGGTGGACCAAAAATGTAAAGCTGAGAGTCAGAAAGTCAAAACAATGAGCTGAAAGACACTACAAAGCTTCGAATAGCTGGGGGAAACTGCAGAGTGGGGTGATAATCCTCTGTGGGTTTGTTACTATGAGCGACCCCTTTCATATATTATATTTGAGAATCATGTGATCCATTATCAATATAAAAATACTGATTATAGCCACGGTGCACTGTAGATACGCAGGCCCCCTGTCAACAATAAATAGAGATAAAATTGAATGATATTAAAATCTTACTTCTGCCTTATTGCATACAAGTAGGTATGAATAAAAATGTTCAATTCTGCACCTCCTGTAAAGTATTTCACTCCACAACAGATATTGTTTCACTTTACACAAAAAATTGTTCTCTTTGTAAAGTTCAAATTTCCTTTTTCTAATGAAAATACGTGGCGTTGAGGAGACTTTTCAGATGAAAATTTTGAGTTTCTACTGAAGTTATACAGCCGAGTCTGTCTGGTGATTGTATTGTAACAAATGTCTTTCTCTCCTACTAATTGTCTAACATAATCTGCTTGCAATGCATCAAAATGTATTTCAAATGAAAAGACAACAAACTTTGTGTGACAAACACCATCAGGCTTACTTTATCTTCTTTCCGTTGATTCATCACATCCACTTTGTGTATACTTTGAGAACAAATCAAATCTAACAGGACTACATCAATTCACAGAGAATTCTCAAGTATATTTCCCAAACAGAAGCACACAGAGAGGTAAAGCTCAGTCAATCCTCATTGTCAGACAGTGAGCACAGGTCTCAACAGCACCCAGCGGTTCAACATGCATCTTTCATTTGGGTCTTGCCCCTTCATCTCCTGTGCGCCACACTCTGTTTATGAGTCGAGATAAAATAGTCTCAGCAAGGTGAAATTAAGGCTAACTGTGGAAAGAGATTCTTGGTCTTGCCTCACAAACTGTTTTTTTTTTTCTTTTGTCAATTCTGTAGGAGGCTCTCAATAGCCTCTGACAAATGAGGAAGGGTTAAGGGTTAAAGATCACAGAGCAGAGTTCAAAGGTTAGGGTTCAACCAAGGGATTCTTATTTTCATATCCATGTTTCACGCTGATGACACCACTGTATGAATTTGTTTTTTAAGCGTTCAGATCTGAGTGCTGTTGAAAATCTGACTCAAACATCATGTACTGCTCAATAACTTGTGGTTTATAGCACTCTTAGTGTGTCCTATAAAAAAAAACTTCGATTTCATAACACAGAACGGGCTGTCTTGTGTATTTGGTTCATTCATCCCTCGCCTATGTTACTACCAACACTAAAAAAGCCATTACTGAAGCCCCCACTAAAAAAATGAGCCGTTAATTAGGGTCAGCATGGCTCAATAGCACCCAGTCACCGTGTAGTCTGCTGCATCCACACAAACCCAAAGTCACACAGCACATACACATGAAATGTACTTATCTGCACTTTCAGACCAACATATGACAGACAAAACTAACACTGAGGCTATAGCTATTTTAGAATATTTATGCTTACAACCAACAAGTCATACAAGTTTAATTTCCATCCAAACTAAATATGGCACTACCTCTTTGATTTAGCATCATTTGCAATGTCATGCTAACTTTCAAAATGCTAACAACGTGAAACAAATTGCTGCACTGGACATGACAATTGTGTTTTCTGGACTAGTAATCACTGCAGAATAAAAGGGCCAATAAAATGTGAGTTTGAATTATTTATTTTTTAATTAATCTAATGCATTTTATTCAATGGTTTTCTGAGGTAAAGCTAAATTAGGCTGTGTTCAAAGCATTCTGTCAAAAGCCTCTATTTATTTACATGAATTGAAATATGAGAAATAATCTGTCATGTGCCTCTTTTTATTTTTAAAGATCTCTTCTGCATCATTGCAGAAAGCCACATTGGCCTTCACAATCAAATACATCTTGTTATTGTTGAACATTTATTGTCCAGATTTTGCTTTATAAAAATAGAAATAAATCATTTTTCTTCCCTTTTGTTGCATTATCACACAATAGCAACTTTATTCTAAGAAAGGATTAGTGGTCTACCACAGTTGTTTTTGAAAATGTCATAGTCTTGGCCACTGCAGTACACCCACAGTGCATTGCCTCCCACTGTCTCGATAAGGCTGCATTGTTTTCCTCACCTCCGATCCTGGCATTGAAGGCGATGCCCACACCACAGTAGGAGTTGTTGGCCTCCATGGCAACTTCCCCTGCACATCGGGTACCATGACTGAAACAGAGGGGGATAAGATGTTAGCCACACACTGAGACTGAATATGCAGAGTTTAGATGTGAGTTTCTTTTTTTGGATGTGTTGACCTGAACACAACCTAAGCCTGGACAGACAATTACATGCAGAACACCCTGATGGCACAGGAAAGCATTCTGCAGCTAAGTCATCCTGTTCATACACAAAACTGAACTGAAACTTCACCTCATGTATATAACTGTTTGTATTTACTTCTAAATCTGTTTAATAACACCATGGCATCATTTTGTGATATTACATTGTAAACACAATATCCTTTGGTGGGCTAATTAATTGACCATTTGCTAAGCCAATTCTCTTATTTACTATCGCTAAGCCTGTTAAGCTTTCCGTTCTCACACTGCAAGAATTAGTTTACAATGATAATGGTGGCAGATTTACCACTGGGAATGATTAATTATTTATTTGGTTAAAGACACAGAGAGACAAAAGCATCTACTGTATACTGTACCTAGCTAACTGAGCTAACGTTATCTCCATGAGCTGACTGAAAAACTGCTGTCTCCTGATGACTTAACGCTTCAAGCTGACTTCTTCAAAAAGGAGAAGCCTGTAAAATGTGTCCTAAATATATTTGATGTGTACCCCAAATCCAATAAAGAGCAGAGCAGAACCAAATGTTAACAGAATGTTAGCATAAACAGTCAACCATCTTAATTGAATGGTTTTTAGAAAATCTCTTTATAACTTGTAAACATGTTAAATGCAGTTAGCTAATGCTCCTTTATGTAGCACCACGATAGGTTACTTCTGTATGCTGGTTAACCCAGATGTGCAAACATTTGCATGTTATGATAAAGCAGATAAATACACTGTTCTCATGTGTTTTTTTGGTTTTTAAAAAAAGTTAATCAAAGTAGAAACAATATATAAATATCTCAAAGTAGAAAAGAAACATAGCACAGCAGTCATACCTATTCGCCTCATCTCTGACAGGCATGGGATCATGAAACAGACCGTGTGAAGCGCGCAGGTCAAAACTCGCAAAGGCTTCCTGTAATCCAGAGAGAAAACAAATGGAGCACAGTGTAACATAATGTAACTCTCAACACACAACATCAGAGTGACATGACAGGAAATGAAGGAATCCCATGAAAAACTCTGGATACTGCCACTTGAATTAGTCTGTCAACATATTTCTTCTGACTGACGGCAATCACTGTCACTGAGGAGATGCCTGTGACTGTGTCCCTGCGTGTCTCTGCGTGGTTTATGTGTGCATCATAAAAGTGAACATGTTTGAATGACTTGTTTGCCAGTGTATATAGGCATAACGAGAGGAGGATGTCTTGGCAGCAAACGGTACAAGAGCAATTATGTATCTCTCTCTCTCTCTCTCTCCAGCCAGGCTTATCCCTGCCAGACAATCTGCTCTGACAAAGTACAAGTTGGCCTGTGTGCTTCTCACTGCCTATAGGATTATATATGACAAGGCTGGAGCAAACAACACTGCCACTCCACATATGCTCTATGGCTGGCCTGTCTAACACCAACCTAAAACAATAAAACAGATTCATCACTATATGAACGTTTTATTGTCTCAGGTTTTAAGTAATAGTGAAGTTGGGCCGTTTAAGAGAAAGTCAATACACAGATTTCAAGTAGAAGCACTGATGGGAAACTGAGAGCTCATAAAACCGACAACTTAATCAGAAATTTACATTGCATACCCATCTCTAAAATCGACCATATGAGATAACTAGAATGATGCTATTTTACTCTACCGCTCTAATAAGATTTGGTTCAGATCAGATATAGTTAAAATCACATTTTAAGTGTACTTACAAAGTTTTTCTTTAGGTCTTTGTTTGCGTGATCTACACCTGAAAATGGAAAAAAAATAACAGAAGTCAGTGAAAAATCAAAGTATGATCAGGGAGGAAACAAGACAGATCCAATAATCTAGACAAAGAACAATTCCTTTGATTTTTGATGTTTTGGTGCAGTAAAACGATGAAATCAGACGAAGCCTAAGTGCACTCATTGTTTCATTATTTTCTGTGAAGCCACGTATGAGCTGTTTCAAGTCATTTGAACTTAGAGCGTGGTAGACAGGTTATTAAAACTTTGAATTTTGAGTACCTTACTAATTGGTGTAATTAATTTGCCAAAATCTAGCAGTGAAGTCATTTTTTAAAGCAAGTTGTGTCAAGATCCGGGCTCTGCTGTATGAGGTATTACACATGACTGATGGACGAGTGAATGAACAAATGGGCCACTTTTTAAATTTCCTATTCTTTCCGTCACTCTTCACCCTTTCCTGCATCCTTTTTTTTATCATCCTCTCTTTCCACATCAGTTGCCTTTCTTTCACTTGCCCCCTCCCTGTCCTCCCCCTCTTCTCTTCTCTCCTCACCCTAACCTCCACCACCACCTCCTCCTCCTCCATCTCTGCTACATCAGGGCTCCTGTGGTCTCAGCGAGAGACAAACGAATGAGGGCCCCAGGAGGGCCGCGCCTGCTCTGCCACACATCACTCACTCGCTCTCTCTCAATCACACACACACACACACACACACACACACACACACACACAGGACCTGCCTTTGTCCCATGCAGGCACTGCCTCCGGGTTGTCATGGTAACCTGCAGTCGGTTTTGCCGTTGAGGCCTGATTGTGTTGAGCTCAGGCGGGATGGAGCCCTGGGTGGATGAAGCCTCATTGGAGCCTGCCATGCCGTGCCACGCTGTGCCATGCCATGCCAGGTCAACCTGCTACGTTCTCTACATAACCACTGATGCTTTATTCTCGCCATGTCCAACAGACACATTTCCTCTTTTGCTGGCTGGTTGGTTTTGTTTCATACTTTACAGGCAATTTACTTTAAATACTGTTTCTCTCTGTGTATTTTTCAAATTTGGAATGCTACATTCCCGGTGCACTGCTGGTGTAGATAGTGTAGGAAGGGCGTAGACAGCTATGTGCTACCTCCATGCCAAACGCCGTCACCAGCCGCTTCTTTTCATCTGCCAGCAAAGAGCTTCACCTCGAAACAAAACAAGAACCTCGCTAACAGCCAACCCACAAACACAGCCAATTGTGTTCACTGGAATGTTGCACTAAGCCGGGAATCAAACTCTGGGTCTGTGTGACAGGGAAGCACGGCCCAGGCATTCATTTTGAATTAAAACTATTAATGCACAAATTTGCATTTGTTTGTTTGTGAATAACTGTGATAGATAAGATGCATTTCTACTTCAACTTACAGGTTGTATTTCCTGGAATAAATGCAGCTACAATTTTATGATGGTGAAAGTTGCATTCTTTTCAAAAGCTTTCAACCGCTTCCCACGTCTTCATCAGCAAGCAAAGTGAGGACAACAAGCAAAAATCAAACTGAGATAAGTCCATCCACTGAGATGCAGTTCAGAGTTAAGATTCATCAAGCTTCCACATTCTGTTTATGGTTTGGTAGGAAAAGTGTTGAAAATCAACAATCACAAAGTTGTGAGGTTTTCATAGATTTCTAGTTTCTTATTCTCGAGGGAACAAGAGAAAGAGCTCTCTGGCCAACTTTCCTCCTTGCCTGAGCCAAGTTGGATTTCCACACTGAACACGAGGCCAAGCGAGGATTCTGAGTAGGTTTTGCGTACTCTGATTTCAAGTTTGAAGTGTGTTGAGTGATACCGCACTATGGGCCAACATGATGCCTTCATATGGAATGTAAGTGACTCATTAAAAAGTTATGAAATGTCAGATATCTTTTCCAAATCCCTCCTCATGCTGATCTGTTTGCTTTTTTAATCCCCCGACTTCATCATCTGTAAAATCAGGAGACTCTTCCATGTCCTCTGCTCCAACTCAGATAAATCAATCAATCTTTTTTGCTCCAACATCTGTCTTTTTCAGGTCAGAATCTCTAAGCTTCAACTTCTATGATACTATGTATTTTTTTTATGTATTTATAAATTCATGTGTAAACCAGTAGTCACTAAAACAACCACAAAAACTCCAGTTCTTGGTGACTTCAAACTTCAAGTGCACACCAAGTGTTGCTGACATTATGGCACGGAATACTGCATTTGACCAAAAATAATACACGTGGCCCATAAATAAACATTCATCTTTAAATGTGAACTTATACACACATGCAACTTTACATTGCAAACTAACAAGATATGACTACGGGTAAGTGATGAAACACTTTCCCAGTATATCTCACAGTGAACAGCAGTGCAGTCTAATCATCTCACCAATTAGGGTGAACTTTTCAAGCTTTTAAAGGCAAAAGTTTAAACCTGTATATAAGAGTAAAACTCTCATAAATGCAGCTCTACAAACAGTGGATCTCCACTGCTATGTGTGATGAATTGCTTGTCTGCAGGAGGCAGAGGAGCCTGCTTTATTAAGAGTTCATCTTTCTTTCAACTCAATTACAACAAAGAAGCCTTAGTGTGCATTCACGCGTGTTCTTGTGCTTCTATGTGCATGTGTATATGTGTGTGTATGTGTGTGTCAGATCCAAGGATGATGACAATCACACAGTCACGTCAGCGTTTAAGGTGACACCATCAGTTTTCCGTTTGTGATGGAGACATCGTTGGAAATTAATGTCAAGCTGCTCAGGAGGGAACAAAGTAACAAGTGAGCAAAGGATGGAGGGAGGAAGAAAGAATGGAGAGGCAAGGGGGAGGAGAAGGAAGACTAAAACTATGAAATCTGTCTATAGGACCATGGTCATTTTGTGAAAGACAGTGTAGATCTGAGTATTGTCTGCATAAGTATGGCAATTAATGTTCTGATGTTTTGAATAGTCTGGCAGCATATATAGGCTGAACAGACAGGAGCTAAGCATTGACCCTTGTGGTACTCCACAATGCTGATCATACTGATCTGCTTGGAAGTAAAAAAAAAAAAAAAAAAAGATCCTGTCTTGTAAATAGGATCTGCACAGGGACAGGATGGTCAAGAGCCCGACCCAGTTTTCCAACAAAATGGTGTTTAACTGTGTCAAAAGCAGCGTTGATATCTGATAGAAATCTCGACGGAGTCAGTGTTCATTCAAATATAATATACCTTAAATAGAAACTGTTTCAGAACAATGATGGGGTGAAATTTGGTTGGCTGATTGGAACTTGAATGTTGACAATTTTCTTAATCATATTTCTTATGAAGCGTAAACTTATAAAAGTCTAAAGTTGTTATATGACATGATTACCACGCTATGGAGGATCTCAATGGCTTGGCCATCCATGTATCTGCTTGTGCATGCTTCTCTGCAGTGCACAGGCGTGTATTTGGATCGGGATTGACACATGCACAGCATGAGCATGTGTATGTTCAGAGCTGTGTGTCTCAAGGGTCAATGTGAGCATCAAAACACTGCACCTTCAAGTATTAGCAAGGATTATCTGAGTGGAAAAATGCATTCAGTCAGGTGCATTCACTCAGGTAGCACCATAGTGCCATAAATACAGCCATAAACACACTCCAACACAGGCCAAGGTCTTCTGAGTGTGAAAGTAGAAAGCCACGTCCCACAGTTAGATGAAACACTGTAGGTGGTGGAGCCAATGCAAAACCTTCCATGAATACAAATGCTTTGAACCTGGCTGACCCAGTCTAGATTGCGATTGTGCAGGAGTGTGTGTGTGTGGATGTGTGTGTGCGCGCACGTTTGCTGCTCTGCATGTGTGTCAGCATTCAGCAGCAGCAGCTGCACTCTATCTCCTTGCTCCGGCAGCATTCACGCCGGTCCTCAGGGTCAAACACACACACAAATCTGACACAGAGATGTGTCGGAGGCCATTTTGAGCCGATGGTGAGTCGTGCCTGAGCTGCCGCTGAGAAAATGAGCCGACATCACTTCAGAGGAGGCCCCCGCTACACCTGGGGCCCCCTGGCTGGCTCTCGCCGCTTAGCTCTTCTCTGCAGGAGTTACTGTACAAAAAATAGCAAAAGTCAACAGGCTGCCTCTGCTGCTGACAGGTGAAGCAGGAATGGGCTAAGACACATGAGGGAGGAGGTAAGCCATAAAAAAAAAGCTAAACTAAACTGATACCAATATTTCTGTAATGAAGCTGTACATGGCTGATAATTTGCATTTGCAAGTGTGAAAAAGGAAAAGAAAGGTGTGTAAATGTGTGTGTGTGTGGTTGAGAGAGAGCTGCAGAGAGACAGGGGTGTGTATCACCACCCGCCGTGGGTGAGACTTCCTGGCCCTACACCTCCGTCTCATTAATCAGCTCGGTATTTAAGAAGGGCTGGAGTGGACACTTGCCTGTAATTAGCTGGCTTTGTCAAGGATGTGTGTGTGTGTGTGTGTGTGTGTGTGTGTGTGTGTGTGTGTATGTGCGTGTGGGGAGGTTTAAAAAGTGAATGGCAAAGAGAGATCTTGGGGAGAAGATAGAGTTTGACGAGTGATAGAGAGTGGAAGGATTGAGCTGGAAGGATGTAGGGGAGCGTGGGTGATGGAAAGCCTGGCACAGGGAGGAAAGAAGAAGAGGACAGGAGTGAGAAGACGGAGAAGACAAGTTGGAGGAAGAAAAGAGAAGGGGGGGGGAGAAGAGGGCTGTTTAGAGCAGTGGGGGAGGTGAGAAAAAAAGATGAAAGAAATGAGAGAGGACTGAAGGGAAATGACAGTAAGGGAAAGATGCAGGAGAGACAGGGACAGAGCAGAGGGGGTGTGGGGATGGAGAAGAGGTTGACTTCTAAAGTGGGACATTAGTATTCAAGCAGCAGGCATTCACCACCCCCTCACCACACCCCGCTGCCCTGTCTGCCCAGCGGCCAGCACTCCTCCTGCAGTGGACCTAGACACGAAGACGGAGGTGGCAGAGGAAGTGTGTGCGTATGTGCGCGTTGGGACATAGGATCATGGCAGGTCTCAAACGTTTCCTTCAATGGACATCTCCACTTTAGAGAGATATTTTTTGTTTTTCCACAGTGTGTGGGTTTCAGTGCGCTTTTCAGCTGTCGCATTACTTCTGAGATTCATAATCCAAATTTTACCTGCAAGTTAAATATTTTCTGTCAGTCAGTGGGCATCACTTGAAATTTCTTGTTACTCAACACAAGTGCAAATCTGTACAGTGCCACACGCCTACATACAGCGACAGTGATCCAGGAGGGTGGACATACAGTAGAGCCATTGCAAGACTGATCTGTACAACGAACAATTCTGGCTTCAAATTTTGTATCTAATGATGCATTTGTTACTGACTTTGTCACAAACAGCAAGATTATTTTTTCTTAGCGTTTCGTGACAGCAATTAAACCAAGTAAAGTACAACCACAAAGCATCTGTTACCACATCTAAAAGGGCTGCAAACGTGTATTCATTATACTTGGAGAACAAAAAATGTTGGCAAACACTTGGAAATGTGACTGCCACGACGTTCCACTTCTGAAACACTTCCTGAGGATGTTGGAACTGTGACGGAAACATTTGTTGAAGTTTGGAGAGGTGTGCACTGCTGAAACCTTACATAACTGTTTATTCATTTAAATTGAGCTGTTGACTCTGCAGACATGTTCTTAAGATTTGGAGATTTGGAATCAAGTTTGCTACAGTTTAAAGGGTCTGTTCAGCCAAACAACAAAAACAAACATTTTCTCTTTTTTATTTGTAATCAGGCACAGACTGCCAATCTGGCAATTCTCGCAAATGTCAGATGGGCTGGTCGGCATCAGTGATGTGGATAAAAAAGTTTTAGAAAAAAAGAAAAAAACAACTGACCACTGGCCATGGCTCACTTGATCTTGGGGCAAACAGCCCATCTGAGTGGGGGTTAGGTTCCAAAGTCCCAAAGTCAAAAATTTCAATAGGCTACCTATTTATAAGCAGAGACTGTAAGTTGATCCACACTATGTAACGTCAGAGCGGGAAATAATTAAATGGAATCAAGATAGAAAGAGCGTAATTTGAATCAAAAATACAAATGTAATGGATAAAA
The DNA here is from genome assembly GCA_946959425.1 of Argyrosomus regius. NCBI lineage: Eukaryota > Metazoa > Chordata > Actinopteri > Sciaenidae > Argyrosomus > Argyrosomus regius. Next base: position 6,895,690 of record OX336884.1, on the reverse strand, counting down.
AACTGAAAAAGTGGAATGAATAAGGTTGGAGACAAAAAGACAAAGAAGATCTTGAGGTTAAAGCTGCGAAAGCCTGATTACACTGTGAACTTCAGACACCTCGTTGGCCACAATTGTCATCATTCAGTCACAAGACACGATAAAGTTAGATATAACATTTTCTTTGCTATTACCTCGGACATTAAGTTATGTGTTGGTGCATATTGATGCAGAAAAAAGACAGATATAAACTGAGCGATACAATCGTTTAGTCAGATCATTACTTTCTTGTCCAGGATTAAAAATAAACTGAGGACTAGGAAGAAGCTATAACGCCTCAGAGCACTTTCTCTCATGGCAACTGGGTGCAAACTGACCAGTACATTGGACTTTGATGATACTGTGGATGATTAAGCCAGGAGAAATGCATTGCATGAGGGAAGACTATTTTATGAACAATTTAGACAGTGTTCCTGTGTTTCCATTATGTGACTTGCTGTGTATTTTATGTGTGTGTGTTGGGGTTGTATATGCTGTTGAGGTGAATGTAGTTATTGTGCTGTTGGCTGTCCACCAAATTGAGTGTAAATACAGTAGGCTTGTAAAAGGTTAAGGCTAATGTTGTTCTATTCTATACTTCCAACTGTCCAACTTTTATCCCAGTAATTTTGGCACTGGAGTAAATAATACATTTGTTGGGGACTATTTTCAGCTGCAGTTAATACGCATTTTGGTTTGCAAAAGTGAGTGCTTACAGCAGTGGAAATGTGTCAAAATAATCTACAGTGTGATCATGTAATGAAGAAATGTGTCACCCGCTGCCACAGTGTGGCTCAAATGAGATATATCAGGCTTTGGCTACACAAACACTTGTTAGGAGGATCAGTTTATTGTTGGTTTTAGTCTTTTCGTGGGATTTGTTGACAGTAACAAAAATAAAGAATATCACCAGCCTTATCCTTTAAGATTTCCTGCTGACAGAATATATCCCAAACTAAAAGGGTGAAAACAAAATCTTGTAATTATTACTTATAATCTTTGGACCATTTCCTTTCAACAATGCTCGAGTGTTACATTTGTAATGTGTATAAGTGTCAAAAGATAGATGTAGAGACTTCCTCTGAAAACTATTATCTTCTCTCCTGCTTCTGTTTAGAACCATTCCTTCATTGTGATGCAGAAAACCTTAAAACGTAAAGGCAACGATACTGAATGTCAGTTCCAGAACTTAATGACACCACTCCAGTGATATTCAGCACGCTAATAAGTTCTTTATTTAAAAAAAAAAAAAAATCCACTGCTAATGCCATTTATCTACATCAGCATCACTGTACGTTTCTGCATCTATTAATTCCTCATAGCTCCCTGCTGCAGTCCCAGTGTATATGACTTCTTTTTTCTTCCTACTAAACTACATCTCAACTCTGGTCTCCTCCACTGCTTTGCTCTCATTTGACTAATTATATTCACGGAGAACAGTGTTGACAAATTCATTTTGAAATCCATTAGTCCCGTGGCGTTGTTTAAACAATGTGCGCGTTAATGTCCATTGCTTTAATACCCCTGATTCACATTCTAATAGCCGTCTGATAAATCAGGTTATCTGCGACACCTTCTACGCGCCGTGAAGAGCGGAAATTAGAGAATTATTAACTATCCGTGGTGTTCTGTCGTGTCCGGGTGTGTTAGTAGGAAGAGGAGAGGAGATGACAGAGCAGAGGAAGGGGTGAGAGAGAGAGAGAGAGAGAGAGAGAGAGAGAGACGAAAGACGATGATGGAGAAAGAGCAGAGAAATTAGAGGGACGGTTAAGGTTAAAAAGAGACCAGAGGGAAAAAAAGTAAGCAAGAGATAAGGACCATGAAGAGCAGCGGGACTAAGTAAAAGAAAATCTAGATGAGACTAAGACAAACATTAAAGAAGAAGGACTGCGGGCAGAATATAGAAGAACATATTGTACTGTAGAGGGGGAAAACAAGGAGGATCAAAGATTAAGGATTAAGAAGAGAGCACATTTTACGTTATACTTCACCTCTTCATCCATATATATATATGTATATATGTGCACAAACTGAATGCAAATATGAATTGTAGGTCTGGTTCCAATGGGAAAAATGGAAATGGTCTCCCAACAATTTGTGTTATACACATTCTATGTTAGTCTTCTTCAGTGCCAGCTAATGTTGTCTACATTTCAATCTTTCATTCTAATTGGCTTTTAAATATTGTTGTTGCACACTCACACAGATAAAACCACGATGGATGCGATGCACATGGAACATTAGACATTATAACATCCAAAGACTATTTATTGGGCCTGTATTTATTAAAGAAATGTGTTGTCCTCGCTATTAATCACATCATTTCCTAAATGAAACAAAATTGAGCTGATTATTATCATGTCATTGTCCATATTTATTATTATTATTGTTATTATTTGGCAGGGCAAGTGAAATGACGCTTTGGATCTGGTGTGCAGGGATTAAAGGATTTTCACGACTGAATATGTTTTGTTTTAATTTTAAGAACAAATTGTTCTACAGTATAGAAAACGTTTATCAAAGTGACTAAATATGTTTTGTATTAAATATATATCCATATACTGTCTGTGTGGTGATATAATCAGAATGGAATTATCTATCTATGATCTAATGTCATAATCTATTATGTTTGTAATAATGACTGCATCATGTGACTCATGTCCCTTAAGTGGCCATGCACAAACTCAGGTTGTAATGACTACTAAGAGTCCACTCCCACTCCCTCCTCCATTTATTTTGGCAGTTCCACCCCAACCTTACCCTCCTCCCTCCTCCTTCCTTTCTCTAGCCCCCATCTCAGACCAAGTCCTGGCTGCTTCTCCAACTATTTCCCCCTCCTTCCTCCTTCCTCCTCCTCTCGACACCTGCTGAACAGAAATAGAGGGTCTGTTAGTGTCAGTAACCCTGCCTGTGGTGCCTGGTGGACTGTGTGGATTAGACACACAGGCCTGATTAGCTGCTTGTTTACCTACCAGCACCATCACTATCGCGACTACGGTGCTTCAAGGGCAACACTAGTGGATCACCCCCCCCCCCCCACACACACACACACACACACACACACACACACACACAAAACAGCTAATAGACACACTGTGTCACGTCTGGTGTGCATGTGTGAGTGTCTCTGTATGTGTGTGTGTGCCATCATGCCCCCGTTGAGTCGCCCACTATGGCACAGGGCTCTTAATTAAGAGGAGTGTGTGTCTGTATGTGTGTGTGTTATGGGGGCGGAGCAGCTGGCAGGAGGCACTGGGGCCAGAGAACATCTGCAGGAGGCCTCAACGCAACACGCCTGCACACACACACACACTTGCGCACCTAAACAGGCACCTATAGACACATTCATAGCCGTATGAACACACATACACATCATCGGCGCTTGGCAACTCACACTCCTGAGAACATAGAAATATGCACTCGCAGGCAGATACACAGACCCGTCGAACACTGCCACCACCACTGCCGCCATACCAGTGGGACTGTCACCATAGCAACCCAGGACTGGTCATGTCACCCTGGTTTAGTGAGATGGGTGACAGCAAGAGAGAGTGAGAGATAGGCAGGCGATAAAAAGAGCAAAAGACAAAGACAGAGCGAGGGGCATTAAATACCCTCCACAATGCTCGCTTCAGTCGTGTTTTGAAACAAAAGCGGTGAGAGGGAGAGAATCCAAAGGTGTCTCATCCACCAAGCTGCTCTGGATGTGAGGAGGTCAGCAGCTTAGAGGACTTCAGACGCACCACAGGGCCCTCAGAAGTCAGTCTCCTTTTTCAATAAGTCAAGAGGAGCTGTATAGTTGTGTAAGACACACACACACATATATACACACACACAATGTCATCATGTTGATAGAAAGTGAAAAGGTAGAGAAGAGGAGAGGGATTTTGTCCTTGCTATGGGGCAAAGGCTACAGCTGAGGGTGAAGGATTAAAGGATCATATGAGCCTTAGTGAGTTTTCTTTATCTCCTGCTGTTATCTGTGTCAGCCTTTATAAGGAATTTACTTTAACATCAATTGTTTTTTATTTTCTGTTGACCCCTCAAGATGTGAAACTATATCTAGTATTTTAATAAATAAATCATGAAATCATTGAGACATAGAATTATAGATATTTGTGCAATACCTTAAACAGAAAACACCAGTGTGGAGTGGTACATTTGGAAAAAGTCTGAATACTGCTTAAGTCTTTACACTTGGCTGAGGTGTAAAAGTTATTGTATTGATAAAATGTGACAAAGTGCAGGGGAAACAGAGTTAGTGAATAAATCATGGCAAACATGGAGCCTGTGTTTAGTCTCTGAAGAGACTAAAAATAGCATCAGAAGAAAACATCAGATCTATGTGGAGCCATGAGGAGAGACTCCTGTAACCTTCCTCAAATTCATACATGCAACAAACATAAATGTCATATTTCACATTGTTTTACATCATTTGAGGTTTGACTGATACATATCTTCTTCTGCAACAGTTCAGCAGCACCCGACTAAAAAATTAGCTCCACTCACTGCTCATCTCAGTAAACCATCTTCTGATATTCCATATAAACATCCATTCATTCTCCTTTGCAGAATTTCTGAAAAATTGAGCTACATTTAGATGAAAATCATCACCAGCACTTACACAGGATTTATAAGTTCAGCCACAGACATCTAAAGATATTGACCATTTATATCAAATTATTATACAGTCAGATTTGGCAGAAAGGGAGAACAACAAATATCTTGCTAGATAGAAATAATTTCATATTTTGATGTAAAGAAATTTACATTTTTAAATCCATATAAAACCAAAATGTAAAAAGGACAAACTGTGTTTTTTTTGTGGACTATCTGTGGCTGGGTGCAGTAACGTCCTTGTCATAACCACAACATTTCCAGGCAACCAGCTGAGACTCCTTTAACAAACACATGGTGAAGGTATCAGCAGTGAAAACACTTGAATGTTAATGATTGGATACTAATAGTCAGCTGGTAGCCAAGCAGCTGATGAAGGAGCCAGTGATGGTGAAGCATGAGTGAAGCATCTGACTCATACACAACTTTGGTTCTGTGCCTGAACTAATGTAATGCTCTTTTGTGACATTAATGAACTACAGTCCCCAGCCACCATACTTGAAGTATCTATTTCTGTTGATTACGGCTGAATGTTTAATATTGTGCAACGTTTCAGATTTCAATGACTCTACCTTCCACTACATCTGTTGTTTGAATACTGATCAACACTAATACTGACAGTTACACTGGTTTATCATACTGAACAAAGCCTAGCTAGTGTGTGAACTTTCTTCCCCATGGAAAAATAAATGTTAATATGAGCAACTGTTATGTGTTTCCCTGAAAGATGGAGCGAGATACAGACTACCAATCATCTAGTCCAGGGCCTCATTTGTTTACAGTAATTGCACCAGGGTATAACTATTAATGGTATAATGATGTTTAAAGATGGGACACGGAGCACCTTTAAATCATCGTCTGTTTGTGTTTTGCAGGGACGTTCCATCACGGGCATTACATAACAGAGGGATGGGCTCATGGTATTAGCTGCAAAAAGCTGATCTGTGACAGGAATAAGCTACTAAATAACAAAACTCATGTCATATGTAAGTGTTGTTGCTTTAGGCGGTGTTTAGAGGTCTAATGTGAGTACATTTTGGTTTAGATTTCATAAAAAGCCAAAGATGGTAGGAGAGAAGGCAAAGGTTGATCTTTGGCTAGTGGAGGAAAAAGGTCAGTAGCACCAGTATGATCCCTTGAGTCTCTAACTGTCTGGACATGAATTGGGAAATGGCCCGTAACCACAAAGACAAGGACAAACAAACACACATCACTATCAACAGCATCTCTACCGGCTACTGTAGCTTGTCTATTTATGTGAGTGGCAATGAGTGTGTGCATACATGCATAGCTTTGTGTGCTTGTGGATACATACAGTACATGTGTGATTACTTTCTATGTTCATGCCTGTGTGTGTGTGTGTGTGTGTGTGTGTGTGTGTGTGTGTGTCTGCATGTGAAAGAGATGTGGTGTGACATGAGAGTTACGCATATTCATTAATCAATATTTGTGCTCCTTGGGCTGTTCTATACAGTATCGATTTGTAGCAGGGCCTAGAGCATACGCGCTTGACCCTTGACCCCAATAAAACAATAATATGCCTCCATAAAAAACAATGTGTCCCCAGTCTGTACTGACTGGGTGAGCAGCTATTGAACTGGAGCAAAAAGCTACACCAGTCCAGACCAATATGACAAAGAGTGAGTGTTTAGTGCTTCTGAGCTCATTTCATTTCCAATACGTCCCAACACTATAAAAAGTGAGTTTATTACAGCAGGCGACTCTTGTTTGGAGCACTTGCATAGCTTGGATGAACATACACACAGACACAACATCAGTACAAAACTTCAGCAGTGCATTAGAAAATATCAGGTTCTTTGGTAAAAGTCAAAAAGATAAGTAAAAAACACCTGGAAACAAGTTAACTATGTCTGCATCTGTATAACAGATTTTGTCATTTGCCTGCTAATGTCAAGCTAAAATAAGAATTATACAAAAAGTTCCCTTTTTTAGATTCGGGGTGAACTTTGGGATCTATGGCTCTGTGCTACACTTAAATTGCGTGTTATGTTTTGCCACAGCCCTGATTCCAAGTCTCAAGGTATCAGGGTTCATTCAATGTCATTTTACAACACAGGGCTGTACAAAGACTTAACACCTATGACTGGATCCTTCTCCATAGCAATGGTAAATGATGCTCATGGATAGTGCTGGCAATATCAGCTATGACTTATTAATGTTGAATCTACGAGTAACTTGAGGCAGCACCAACAGTGTCACGTCATTTTCAGATTCTCCCAGTTAAACTTTGATTCACATCTTATCTGTAATTCAAACTTTTGAACCTTGACCCTTCAGTATTTGGATCAGGTCAGATTTAGGCTACCACTGTTATCAGGTACATATTTAATCAACATTTAAGTATCAGATTTGACTTATTATTGGGGGATACAACATTAAAGACTCTGAGAGACCGGGGCCAAAGGACATTGATCGGATATCCCTGTTCTGAATATCTATCAGCTTCAGTACTCTCAATGAAAGTGTTTGAATATGGGTGTCAAAATGTCTTGATGTTATTATCATCCTTTTATTTCTTCTCTAAAATGTGAAGAAACCGTCTTAGCTGCTCACTTTGCAGGGAGAAACAGCAAAAGTTATTATGAGGAATACATCTGAGGCACCGGTTTGAATTTGTGAAGATTCGCTGGAGAAGAAAATCTGTGTTGTTGCCATAACTAAACCAGCACAGTTAGACTGAGGAAATAAACATGTTATGATTAATTTACGGACTCTTACATAGACGATCATAATAAGGACATAATCTGTGTGTGCCCAGTGTGTGTGCACATGCTTGTTTGTGTGTGCAAGTAATACAGTAATGAAAGCGTGCTCTGGTTGCAGCCAAATTCAGCACTAATGATGGACTGCGATCAGCTTTAACTGAGGGATCAAATACTCCGCCTGCTAAATAATGTAGCGTACAGAGCCAATGACAGTCCCATATGGACCTGAGAGAGACATGTTGGAAGCCTAATGTATAGCAGGTACTGTAAGTATGTCAGCAACTGCAGTTAAATACTCTGGGGCTGAGGGAAGGATCGCTGCCGAATATATACAGTGTTTGTGTGTCTGTGTGTGTGTAAGCACGTTTGAGGTTGCGTGCGTGCAATAGTGCATGTACAGATGAGCGTGCGTGTGTGTTTGTGTTTGTGACTATGTCGGCAATGTGTGTCACTCATCAATAATGTACGGTTCTTGGTTCTCCCCTCTTCAAAGCTAGTGACGCTCTAGTGTTCCACATAATTAACTCTCCCTCTAACACACAAACACACACACAGACAGACACACACGCACACACACACACACAGCTAAATACAGTTGAGGAAACAGCAGACAAATATACAGATATAAATGAGCTCAAACTTGAAGACGGCCACAAAAAATTCAAACAAAACTTTAATTGTGCTAGAAAATTACTGAAATGTATGTGTGCCTTTTGACGTGAGATAAGGTTCAGACTTTTCAGTTGTGTTTGTGTGGACAAAACTAGAAGACCTTGGGGTGTCTCAGTTTCTTGAGATGTGTGTGTTGGAACCTGCTTCTTGTTCTGTTTGTTGTTTAAGAGAGAATAGAGAGCTAAGGCAAGACATAAACACTCCTCTTTATGACCTTGTTCGCATTGCAGTTTTTCTATATCTAGGCACGTCGGAACAGGGATTAGTAAACAGATTCTATGCCGCCTCTAATATGTGGAGTCTGATTCCTGGTACCAGAGCTTTAATAAATACATTCATTTAAGGCAACAGAGACTGATCCTTTATTCATCAGCCATGAAATCTACAATAATGTTTTTTTGTTCTTTCTCTCACATTTATGGAAAATATTCAGCGAAAGCCCGAGGGCAAGCTGACCTGATAACTCTGCTTTCAAAGTCCACTTGTGTAAGAAGATTTTTATTGAAACACTGAAGAATAATTTAGATTATAACCTACTTTAACAAAAAACATGTTGAAGACATTAAATGACCTGAGAAATCTGACATGACAACAAAAACAGCACAGGACACCACTGTCATTTAACTCTTTGGCCCATGCACTTTTTTGATGCTTTTTTAATCATTTCAGGCACAAGATAACTCTAATCTAAACAGAATGACTCACTTATATAAATTCATTTATTCATTGACTCACCCACTACAGCATGAGCCTCCTAGTGGTGATCGGGAAGCAGGGCATTACCTACAGATGACAGACTGAGTTGTTTCCCAAGCGTCTTTGTGGTGCAGGTGCTGTGTTGCATACTTTTCATCATGACAGTGCATCCTAAAATACAGACCTTTCTTATTGTGTTAAATAAAACGGCAAATCTGAGAGCTACATTCTTTTTTTTGTCAACATATCCCATAAACCACCAATGAACTGATTCTATTAACAGGAAGGGCAGCAACTAACCATTATTAAAATGTTCTTGATTTATTGGTTGGTTGTATGTGATCTTGGTCCATAAAATTTCAAAAGATGGTGAAAAATGTTAATCAGCGTTTCCCAAAGCCCGAAGTGACGTCCTCAAATGTCCAATTTCGTCCACAACCCAAAGATAAGTTTACATCTATGTTCCCTCCTACAGGTGTCATGTTATAGGGAGGAACTAGAGTGGGACATTATGCAGCAAAGATGAAACACACTGAAAAAGGCTCAAAATGGAAATAATAACAAAACAAAATACTCTGAAGAAGTTTGTTTCATCATTTATGAAATTCAGATCACGTGGTTAACAACAGAACTACAGTATCTACTGTGACTTTCTCATTCAAATATGACATATATATCATGAGATAAGCCGTATGTATATCATTTAGTCAAGTATTGTATAGTTTACAGAACACACAAGGTGTGATAACATCACAACTCTGGATGCTCTGCCACAGTGTTTAAAACCAATCTCAGTTCATTACTAATGGGGAACCCAAATGAAGACAGAAGCTGACAGATGATGATGTTTCAGGGAAAATAAATGGCTAATAAAGAAATACTCAAGCAAGAAATGCAATGACGACCATAATGATAATGATTTTTTTGTGTGTCTCATTGGATTTTGGATTTTGTGCTTTTATTGAAATGGATTAAAATAGTGAGAACAGCAGGACAGCAAGGATCTATTTTCTGACAATTGTGTGCTTTAAAATTGTGCTCCAGCGAGGAGATGTGAAAGACACAGACACGCACACAGGCATGCAGAAACACATCTGCATGCACATACACAAACACACACACACAAGAAGTGAGTGGTGTTGATGCCAGCTTGGAGTGATGGTAATATCAGAGACTGGAGGAGCTGCTAATGAACAGTGCGAATGGGAAGAAAGGCTCCAGCTCAATCCACTAATTGCCTTAAAAGCTTTTCATACAATTTACCCTGTTAACAGAGATGGTGGTGGTGGTGTGTGTATGTGTGTGCATGTGTGTGTGTGTATGTAGGTGGGTGGGTGTGTGGGATAAGAAAAAGAGATAATTCTGAGAAAACATATTGTAAGAAAACGAGAAAGAAATGCACAATGGTTTTACACCTACGCAGAGCCAATCAGACACACTGTCTCACACAAACACGCACACACCAAGAAATCTTATGTAGCATTTAAAACTACAGCCAGACATTTCAGACACTCTTAAAAAGCTATAAACACTGACCACACACACACACACACACACACACACACACACTCGCCTGATCGCTCATTCCAACACAAATGCATTCGCATATATAGCCACATCTTTTACTCGTCACACAGACACACACACGCCACTCGCTCTGTGCCAAACACCACAGTGCACTGCAGCGGGGTGCTGTAGCACGGCCCGGCCCTCATTAAAGTAAAAAGCCTGCTGAGTGTTTTAAGCAGCATTAAGGCAACAGCAGAGTCATAAATACAGGCAGCTCTCCTCTTTGCTCTCCAGTACGACTCCCTGTCCTATTGTTCATAACACACAGCTCAAGGACCGGAGTGGCACTGTACAGTACTGTACAGGCACACAGACTGCTCTCTGTCAAAGACTTAAATAAACCTAGGCTGTCAAAATCTGACTATTTCTACTGACGCACAGCACTCCAAACATAAAGATGTCTAGACATTAAAATGAACAGAAAAGAATTCTCATTGCTTTGATCATACACATTGACCTTTTAAGTATCTGTGCTTATTAAAGTACCAACAAGTTCTGGTGCCAATGTTTCATGATAATGTAATTGGCTCCGAAAAACAATTCAAGTTTTATCATCTCACATCCCAACGTTTAAGATACGTTTAAGGTTAGGTAACTCCACAAGTCCCACAGGTTGGGAAATTAAGGCAACTGAAACATTTGGTTCAGATTAGACAAAGACTATGATGACACATTGATGGTTAAGTATAGGTATAGTATAGGAAACAGGCCGAAAATGGCAAACTCCTTTGTAAATAACAAATACTTTGTACACAGTATCTGTTTGCTTCTCTCTGCACTACTGACTCATTGTACAATTGTACATTTCAATGAAATCACTGAGATCAATAGGAGAAATTAATTTCTGTTCTATTTTTTGATATTTTTTGGACTTTTTCAAGCTTTAATTTTGACAGAGACAGCTGAAGAGTGACAGGATGTGGGGAGAGAGAGATGGGGAACGACATGCAGCAAAGGGCCACAGGTCGAATTCGAACCCTGGGCTGCTGCTGAGCCTTTGTAAGGCAAGGCAAGGCAAGGCAGTTTTATTTATATAGCGCATTTCATACCAAGAGGCAACTCAATGTGCATGGGTACATGGGGCAGATGCTCTACATTTGGATGTGGTTGGTTTTGATGGTCAAACAAGCACAGGACTTTTACCCAGTACCCTGTTGTTCATATTCAGTGTGAAACCAGAAGTTATCGATTCTGTTCTATACGTAACATGATTTTTTCTAAACCCAACCAAGTAGTTTTAGTGTCAATACCTAACCAAACTGTAACATGTGTTTCTTACTGTGATTATTGTCCTTTCTGCACTTTCAAAGCTCTGTAATGGTCCTAAATGACACGTACAAAGCATAAAAGGTGTTAAATGACAGATGAAATGTTCTTAAAGTAGTGTGGTATTTATATGCTATCCCAGCTTATCACATTGACTGTGGAGAACTTAGTCTACTGCACATGTATGTGTGTATCTTCAAGCACCCACAAGTCTCTGCTGTGTGTATTCAGGGTATATGTACCCATACCTGTCCATGAATGAATATGTCTTCAAGCTGGTGTGTGTCTACAGTGTTTGTGTGTGTATGTGTGTGATTAAGATTAATCTGCAAAACTGCTGACAAGGGTTTTTGAGGGATTTTTCGTCAGAGTGGTGTGTCGACCAATTATTGTGATTAAAACAGAAAATACAAGAAAAATGTAAACCAACCAAATGAATGGTTGCCATGCACCATCACCCTGCAGATATCCAACACAGTAGCTGTGTCAAGTATACCTGATATCCATGGATGGATGGGGGTTGATGTTGACAGTATGGTTGTGTGAGGGTATGAGGTATGTGGGGGGTTAGCAAGGGGTAGGGCTGTCATGGGGTAGAGGTCAGAAGGGTCCTAGGTCAATTTATCACAGTCAATAGAGAAATGGATGAAAAGATGAATAGGTAGGTAGATACCCCCAAAGGGCTGATGATGAAGGGCTGATGGTGATGAATAGAGCTGGAGGGGATTGGAGAGGGGGAGGTCAAGAGTGTCTGTGTAGGCAGAGGGCTGCATGCGTACGCCTGAGTGTGCTGAGTTTTCATGCATGTCCTCAAAAGACGTGCATTTGTGTGTGTATGTGTCTGTGCAGAGGTGTGGACATCCTGTTCAGCTGAGGTGTGTGTGTGTCTCCAGTGTGCGGGGGCCTCCAGACCTCGGACTCCTCCCTAGAGTCTGTCGTCTGTCAATACAGACAGCATGGAGAGGCAGCGCTGGCCCTGGGTCAACACCAAAGCCAATACCTGAAGACAGGCAGCTCACATGTGTGCATACACAAGCACCAAAAATCACACACATACACACAGTCAGCAAGCCAATAACTGCAGCCCATTATTGAGCTGGCCAGGTCCAAGTTCTGACACGAGCCACAATTAACCCTAGAATCCCCAGTGGGCAGCGGGATGTTCGTTCGGAGCGGCTAACGAGGCTAAATGTAAGAGCAGTGGCTTCGGTAATGAGACAGGATAACTGTGCTGTGTTCCAGCCTGCGCGGGTCAACTCTCACTGGCCCTGAGGATAATATCCTACTTCCAGATTCACGTTAGACCTGCTCTGCCTTGAATTACCTAGTTTAGTTTCTGGAACAGCTATAGTTGACTGTCATTGGACCAATAAACCAAACCCCTCTTATCTCGGTCTCACACACAAGCATGGGTGGCAGCCTAGAGGTTACAGAAGCAGGGTAAAGGCTGCTTCATGCTTCAAACAAAGTGCTGTTCAGAATGTTTATCTGCAATGGAAAAGAGATGCTACGGATAGAACTCAATCCAGTTGTGCAGTTAAGAATGACATGTAATGACTTACATCTCATTCTTAACTGCACAACTGTTACAAGCAAAAACTATGATTTGTTATCAGTCTTAGTTTAGCTAAAATCCTAGATCTGAGTTCCACTTCATCTACACTTAGCCCCAAATGTCCACTGGATCTGACTGCCTTAAGTTCAAGCTCCATCACAGCTGCCAGACACAATCTGCCATTGTAGCCCAAGCCACTGTGCGTGTGACCAGAGTGTGTTGGCCGCGACTTACACGCTGCTCTCATCTCCAATCTCAGTGTCTATACACTGGGTCTATTTTCTTCCAGAGCATCTTCTCTCTTTGTCATGAAATTGACTTTTCCTTGTTTGTTTATGTCTTTTCCCAGAGGTTTATGAAACAGGAGAAGCACTACTACTATTTTCTGTTAATATACGCTATTCAGAAAACACAAAGTATCTAAAACGCAACACAGGTGCATCCACTGGACATCGGAGGTTAAGCTTCCTAATGTTCTGATACACCTCCCTCATCCTTGTCAGCAAACACTTCCTGCACCTGTCTCACATTAGTACTTACAGTACATTCCTTAGGAGGGCTTTTACTGAAACAGGTGTGGCTTCAGTCAGCCACTGACAGAGAGCTACTGGTGCTACGTTTAAGTTTCTTAAAATTTGGATTCATGTTGATGTGTACTTTTTTCCTGTTTCACAGCAAACCAGTTTGAATAATTGCGATGAATGGACGTAATCAGATTTCCAACAATACAAGGAAAAGTGGGGCAAATCTGTAACAGTGAAGCTTGAATCTATTTCAGGAGGAATAACATTAGTTAGCTTTGAAAAGCCAGTCTAAATCTGACAAGATCAGTTTTAGTCTGGAAAATAATCAAATGAGAATCAGTTGAGCCTGGCAGATTGAAGCTGGTCCAATCACCATGCTGAGGAAAGATGATGTGACTGGCTGCTTCTCAAAACTGTTAAAACTCATGAAGAACTATTTCTACAAGGGGATGTAGATAAATGAACCGTGAGATTGTAACTGCAAGGTCAGGGCGTGATAATGAGACACCATGCAACTTAGCTTATTTGGATCATACTGAAGTCGAAGAGGTCATGGGAATAGTTAGACAGGTGATTCAGAAAAGTCAAACTCATTCTCTTTTGCACGACCATGTCCAAAGCACTGGACAATTTAGTTTTTACAGTATTCAATTGAAACAATTCATGCTTTAGAATTTCTGACGGTACAATGTAACACGCAGAGAAGAAAAAAGGGAAGTGGAAAAAGTGATTTGTAAAAACCATAACAACAAACTAAAGGAATCACACTGCATTCCATTTCCTCTCCGTTCTATTCCTCCCTTCTCCCTACCCTTTATTTTCCACCAGGGCCGTTATCAGACGCAAATGTGCGGTGAGCGGAAAGGAGAACGCAGAGAAAATAATTACCCTCTGCCTCAACCAGCTGGTTTGTTCATAAACACGCAATTATAATTTCATGGCAGTCCATTATATACAAGCCACTCCAGGGCAGAAAGCTCTGCCAAGGCGCGATCACTGAAAACATCTTAAACACTCTGAAACGGCTAATACCTCAGCTACTGAATGCAATTTTCTGATTTGCTTGGCAGCTCCTCAATAAGAAATCAATTAGGCTTTGAGGAATATGAGCAAAAGTCCTGTACAGCCAATGTGGTTGCCGTGCAATTGCTCTGTCTACATGGTGCCCACACATTCAGGGAACAGGGAGGAGAGGCCATTGTAAGTGTGTGAGGGGGGGTCCATCACATTCTGTCAATTTGTTTTTTTGTAGATCTGATCTGTTCATCGTCAGATATCATACTTCAGCTTTGATGATTGGATCGTGATTGAATGTAGGTGAAACAGTGTTTTATAGCAATTTATAAAATTAGAGTGATTACTTGATAGACAGATGATAAAAATAGATAAAAAGTATACTTACTACTATAATGTAATGGTAAATTCAATTTCTTTGTTTCAGCCACTAGAGATGCCCAACCTCCCCCTTCCTAACATAAGATACCAGGTCCTTTTGTCTTTGTAAATTGTGATGTCTAGACTCAACTTTGCACCTAAATACAGGTGTAAAACACCGCCGATACCTGCAATAGAAGCGCCGATACCTGCAATAGACAAAAGGGTGTGAAGGGGTGTTCCTCAGGTATAAATGTTTAGGTCTCCCCATATTTGGGGTCTTTCTTCATCTTTGACCGCTCGCGTGTTGATTGACCTTTTCTTTGCAAAGAAAATAAAAACCTTGTTGGCCGGCAGAAGTCTCTATTTCATTCTTCACCAGCAGCAGAGAAATTTCCACAACAATAACTAAGACCTAAGACTACTATGACCTTTTTCTTAAGTGTCACTGATTAGCCAATGCAGTGTTTGTGCAGGATGACATGTTTACTGTTGTCATTTAGAGAGATTTAATAAAATATAAATATTAGTCATATTACCACTGTCCTTCACTATGATTGTAAAACATTTCACTATGATTGTTCTTTTATAATTATATGTGACAAATAAAAAACACATTCAACTGAAACTGAATCTGCTCTGATCACATGTCTCATTTCTGAAATAGCACTTGGTCCCCACCATCCACTATACCATTATTCCGTCTGTTTCTTATCATTCTTGTCTCATTTCAGCCAACAAAAATGCCCCATAATCTGGTGAGAGGCTCCTGCATTGTGGACGTGAAGAAATGAGTAATCCTGTGTCAGTATGAAAAGTTCTGTAATCCTCATCCTGACTGGACTTCAAATTGGAGACATTTCAACAGTCTCAAATTAACATCTATGTTTTTACAGTGAACTAAAGGAATATAGAAAAATATTTCTTTAAATGTGGCAGGTGGGATTTTCTAGTGGCTCTGGAAATGGTAATGACTGTCTGTCAGTCTATATCTCAATAACTATTGGGTGGATTGACACAACATTTTGGACAGACATTCATGCTCCTCAGAGGATGAATCCTACAGACTTCGTCTTTTAGTTTAACATTTTTCAGCAGCTACTGGATTGATCACCAACTAAACTGAATTGCCCATATTTGTCTTTGTTGTTACATTGACTTCACCAGATCACAAATTAATTTTAATTAACTTTTATCCCCCCTACTTCGCTTAAAAGTCTTGGAGAAAAGCACCACATTAATACACACCCTCTTTCACACCTTAAAACCAGTTGTTGGCATAGTTCTAAATCTTATTGTACAATAATTATAAAGTTCCACATTTTAAATTCTGTTAACACATCTCAAGAATTAATTGACATCTCTGACTGCTGAAATAAAATATCACATAGACAAATTACTTTTCAGGGACTGGATTGATGACTGAAAAGATGAATAGAGGACTTGCATTCTGAACAATCTGACCCTCACTCTCCTGCTCTTTCTCCATTTCATTGTCCGGATATTTTGATAATTAATCTTTTGGAACCTGTCCTGCCAAATTTGGCCACCACAGCTCTCCAATTCAATCCAGTTTTTAAAATATAAAATGAAAAACAATATATGTATAAATAAAAAGAAATATGTATCTCTGCTTGCCTAGTCATTTATTCACAGACACAGCTGGTGTAGTGGAAACCAGCTGAACGATGTGTCTTGTGTCAACTCCTTTTTCTGAGGATCTTTGACAGAGTTGAAACCCATTCTACATGCAAACTGACCGAAGGATCACAGATCTCTGCGGAGAGAAATTGCGACTTGCGTCAGTCTTGCCTTGGGTTAGTCCTTGACAATTGTGCAACATTTTCCACTGGATGCATTCTTGTTCTCATCGTCAGCCCCTGACCACAATCCTGTGACCCCAAACTGTGGTTTCAAAAACAAAGTGGTCTGTTTAGTAGCAGAGAGAAAAATCGGAGCATCTCAGGCTGGAAACAACGGATGAATACTGTTAGCAGCAGGCTGACAGATGCATGGCAGCAGACTCCTACAGAAGCAAACACATTGTGTGCATCTCTATGGGAGCCACCTCGGTGCATTGTGGGAGTTGTGTCTCAGCAGGGGGGCGTGTCACTTCCTGGTAGGAGAGACCTCACTGTTAGAGCAAAGTCTCCCGGGATGTTTAGCTTTGAAATACTGATGCATTGTGGGAGCTGGGGTGTATTGTAGGGAGTGGTAAGCCCAGCGGGTGTTATGCCTGTGTGCTGTCCCGATGATTGTGCGAGAGGCAGTGATGCACATGCACACACACACACAAATACACATACCTCTGATCTATGGATACACAGCAGCCCAGCAGGATCCTGCCTTTGTTGGTTCGAAATACACACAGAGAGTTCTCTCAAAAAATGTGTGTATGTATGTACTCATATACACATATCCTGATACACACGTAGTACACAGATTTACACACACTCAGTCTTGCAGAGGGAGTAAAACTCCCTGATGCTCCTGCTGCAAACACATGGGAGAGAGATGAAAGACTTTCACATTCACAGCAAGCAGCAGAAAAAGATGGATCTCTTAAACTTCATCCACTGACTACTCAGCTTCACTATCAATACATGCACGGTTAACACATTTCCCCAAGCTTATCCACACCGCGGCTACAACATCCTCGGCTGCCGCTCCCAGCCTCCTCTGAAAAGGTGGAAGTGTTGATGTAGTCGAGCTCTGGCCATCCTCGGCTCATCCACACTCCTCTGCACCCACACCATCCTCTCCCCCTTTGCTCCCTCTGCGATCAATGCTCTCCTCCAACCTGGACTTACATCAAAGCCCACTTCCCCTCACCCTCCAACACCACCACCACCCCTTCTGCGCTGAAGGTTGGCTGATCCACAGGTAACCTTTTTCTCTTTCATTCCTCATCTCTATCTTTCTTTCTCACTCTCCCTCTTTCCCCCACTCCTCCCCTCTCTCTCTCTATCTCCCAGAACCGAAGCGCATCAAAGACTGCTGGGCCTCACGCCAGGGGCTCCCTACTAAGCAACATACCCCGGACCCCCCGCCAACATCAACCCCCCTAACACCGCTATACACCTCCACCGCCACTGCCTCCTCCCTACTCCCCGCAAAACCCGCATGTAACACACACACACATCCACCTCCCACCAGGCCCCGGATCGGCAGTGGTTGCCCCACGCTGGCTGCACATACTGTAAACAACAAGCTGTCAACAGGGCTCAAGTGTGCCAGCCATCTGATGTGACCTATGGAACAAAATTCTGGCTGTGCTGTGGTGCTCAGGGCGCAGCAGGGGGGTGGTCAGGGGGTACTGTGTGAGTGCGTGTGCATATGTGTGTGTGAGCGTATGAGAGCAAGGAGGGGGACAAGCTTTGACTCTGCAGGTGTAGCAGAGGTGGACTGGGTTGCTCTCTAAATATCATGCCAGTTTTTAACAAATCTGTGACCACAGTTCAGAACAACAACATATTTTGTTTAAAGCGGGACGTGTCAGGTGGATGAGCAGTATTTTAAATGAACATTAAAAGAGTCATTACCACAGACTTTTAAGACAAAGCAACGCTGCATGCGTCACTGTAGCTGAGGTGTGCCTTCTCAGATAAAGTAACTATGTGTTAGGGGTTTGGGGCTATGCCATCTCCACCTGAAGACAGCAGCAACTGGTAAGATTTGAAGTATGGGCTGCTTGATTTCTCACCCACAATACAAGTTTCTGATGCCAGTGTAAGTGTGATAGCGAAGACAGCATTAGATGAGTTACAAGAGAACTCCACCGATTTTACACATCACAGTATGTGTGTGTGAAAACAGTTGTATGAAGTCTTTTGCGGGTCCAGAGGGAGCTGCGTGAAGTATGTTAAATTGCCCCAAGTGATGTCACTCGTGAGTCAGAAAACTTCAAGTTTGAAAGTGAAAAATAATCGGAGTAGAGTTAAAGAAGTGCGCTTACCTCTGTAGACCACTCCTCATCTTTACTTGAGGCTAGCAGTTCAAGGCTACATTAGCCACAACTAGTATAACACATCTGAATCACCAACTGAACTGTTTAGACAAGGAGGAACAACATGTGGAATAAGATAGACAGATAGACAGGTTGTCTATCTGGTTATGCCGCATTGATTTTTTAAAACTGTCCATCTTGAGTATGAAAATGTTATAATGCAAGGCTAAATCTCTGGAGTACTCTTTTATATAATGCCTCAGTAATCATCTCTATCTAACAAAACCATTTCCACTGCAAACCTTCTGCTCACCATGATCGCAGCTCTCCATCACAGCAATTACACGGCAGTAGTCTCCTATTCAGTAATGAGACAAGGCGAAATATCTGGACACATACATACATAGCCCATCATCACCCCACAGTATTTCACAAAATGGATGTTGAAGGTGAAGGTGTTAGATATCACATCATCAAATATATTTTGCATTTAATAGCTGGCAGCAAGTGTGGCTTTGGTGATTTGCATGTGATAAGATGTCTAGTCATGTATTAAAACTGGACTGCATTTTGTTGAAAAGTATTTTAGAATCTGACCTTTGTTTCAATGGTATTTCAATCTTATTGTAAGTTATACAGGATCTAATGGACATGAAAGTGATTAAACACGTGAAGCTCTTTACATACGTTACAATGTTATATGTGGCTTTACTAGTCAGATGTCACTGCAGTAATGGTGGCTTGTTTACTCCAGCCACAAAGTGCTACATTCTTGTAGCCCACAGAGGTTACAAGGATGGTGGCTGCACAAATTGCTGGAAAATCGTGGTTGTGCTTACACACTGAATATTATCTTATGTCTTATGTCACTGTTGACTTTTTCAGTACTAGGTAAGACAATGACTTTTCCTGTCCCCTAACCAAGGGCCATGAGTTTGCTGAACATTACCATAAAAATATTAATCATGCTTTGCCACAAGCTGATATTAGGGGTAAAACAAATTAAATACACGGACAATAAAATAATCTGGGCAGCAATATGTTTCTTTCAAAACTCACTTGTTGCAAATGAATATATTGTATATGGATGTTATTTTTAGGAGACGAGCTGCATATAGTTACCACAGAGTAACACATCAAAGAGGTAGAAAACTGTATATTGATTTGTAAAAACTGCACAGAAAAGGGGGCCTAATGTAATTCTTTGCCACAAATCAGCCATTAGTGCACTGAACAGAGCTGGAGTCACTTAGAATATTGTGTATCTACACCTGTAAAGTGCATTATCCAATCCAATTCTAAATTCTCTCTTAAACTCTAACAGGCTAAAGGGATGGCTGCTCATTCTGACTTGATAATGACATAATAGAGCACTGAGCTTTAGGAAATAATATAACTGCACAAGTACTGCATCTGCATACAGATTTGTAAGTTCCACAGCAAACATGAAACATTAAACAGTATGGAGAAAAATAATGGGAAATCCATGGGAAATCATGGAGGGGTAAAAATATATACAGTAACAGGCTGTTGGTGTGAACCATAATTGAGCATGCAGTAAAAAGCACAGATAGGAGAATTCACGCTGTGACTGAGATAAGACGTTGTGACAATACAGTATTCAGCTCCTCTCTTCTCAAACCTAGATTTACGTCTGATATCCTTTTTGTCTGCATATCCTGTCTTTTGACACGACTTGTACGACTGCACTCAATCACTGTCTCCCTCCCTGACTATTGTCTATATGCTATTATTACTGTCATTTCCCCACTTCTTCCCTTCCCCCTCTCCCCATCACCCCCCACCCCATGTCTCCTCTCAACTCACACTCAGATTTGTGGCTCTTAATATTGTATCTGTCTACCACAAGGACAGGAGCACGGGAAATGACATGTTTCCGCCTGGGGTGAAAAGACACACACACACACACACACACGCTCTCACACCCCCACACACACACACACGCACGCATATGCGGATAATACACACTCTGGCATCGGAGACTGCGTCAAGCTCACAATGTAATTACGGGGAAACAGAGCAGTCAGTTACACACCTGAGTGCGGCTCGGATCAGAGCTGGGGTGTTACTCTGACACTGACGGGGAAAGCCAGGAGTTAGTCTGTTAAAACACAATGACAGACAGCTACATCTACTGACATGGCCGCGCTGACAGACCAAATATTTGGACTGAGGAGAAAACGGAAAAGGACAAGCTCCGATGTAGAACATAAAGGTGACACTGCCGTGCTTCTCATGCATGTAAAAGACCAAATACTTTGTATAAATGTATGTGGAGCAGGACGTATAATATAAGAGATTGCAGTCTTACAGTGGCTATTTCATTTTTTTATGATTTGACAGGGTCTAGTTTGGCTTCATATAGAGCCTTGGGAAGTCTGACTGAAGCTGTAATGCACATTATTTTTTAACCAATGAATAAGCAGTGAAATATGCAGTGGGTGTTTTTTCCTTAATGATTCATAAAGTGCAATGAGCACTCTTTTTCAACCTTTACAAAGAAACACCTTAAACTTTGGACTGAAAACAGCACAGGAAAAGATGAACAAATATGCTTTGACGAGAGGATTGATTCCACTCACATCTGTGTGTTAAGTACTGATCTGGAGCCATGTCTTTATGCTAAGGTAGTCTAATCGCCACTTGGTTCCATCTCTATACTCGTGCTAGATTCATGCAATGTTGACAGAATGGGGAAAACATGTAAGCCACCTGTTATTCTGACACCCACTCCTGTTACAGGAGGTGTGCCATCATGTGAGATAAAACTTCAGTGCTTGGGATGAAATGGATTTCCAATGTTTTGGACTCCAACTGATTTCTTTTCATTTACTGACAGCACCACTGACTGTTCTCTTCAGCTGCTTCACAAGATTACCTTGTGACCTGACAAAATCCCTAACAGAGAATCTCTCAGTAAACGGATGGAGGTTGTAGCTACAGCTGCTGGTTCTGTGTATCAAAGCTTCATCCTTTATGTTTGTTGGACTACAGCACGAGGTCAGGTCTTGAATATCCCTGATAGGATGGTGATTAATGGATCAATGTCTGTTTTACAGATTCAAACTGCTTTTATTTAAGCCCTTCTAACAAACAGTTCCACTCATCTTCACTTTTATGTACAAAGCCTGTTTGATACCATATAATTTAGATTTTATTAAATAATAAAAAAGAATAACTGACATGAAATTTAATTTTAAATGATTGCAAAATAGCAATTCAAAGAAACAGATTCGAGCAAAGGGTTCAGCTGAAAACACCAAACTACCATGCTCACTGGTTTAGAAGTATTCAAAATGACAGACTGCATTTGACTTGTATATGATAGCACCACCCTCCCTCTAACCATATTACCATGCATAAAGAAGCATACGGTTTGAAGAGAGCATGATGTACTGTATGTATCAGCAGTTTCTCTCCAGAAGAAACAGGCATGTAGCTCATTAAGTCCACAGTCTGCCGTGTTCACACTGAACCTTATCAACCTCTACATGACACAACACGACTGTACAGCAGCTCCAGACTGAAGGAATGTACAGTCGATGCAGTACAGTATTCTGATTCACCTCTTCTATGGTTCACACCGTCTGTTTGCTATAGGTTTAGTATTCTCACTTAACCAAATGGAGGGAGAAGTCTGAATTATCCTTTCATTTGTGTAACATCTTTCCTTGGTGTCTGTGTGTGTCTGTGTGTACGCGCGCATGTGCGTGCACATATTCTACCACAGGGGACGAAAGGGCCAGTTTGATAAATGGCTTAAATAATGAGGAGTCCCAGGAGCTCTCAACTTAACTACAGTGTAGGACTGCTGTGATGAAGATCTAGATAGATACCCCCCCACACACACACACACACACATACACACAGTACACACACTGCAGTGAATACCATAAGCTCACAATCTAATCTTTGTTCAGCAACACAAAGCTTAACATGCAGCATCATGCAGTCAAGGTATAATTTACTGTTATGCCCTGGTACACTTACTGTAAACAAAGAGCATTTGTGATTGTGTATTATTTAAAATTTAGACCACCCATACTGTAAACCTGTTAGAAAAGCATCAGTCCCACCCAGTTTTCTCTCTTCCTGCAATATTATATTCATGTTGGGACGTAGAACATAACTGGTATAGTGATTTAACGGTGAGTTTAGGAAACTTTACTTAATTAAATGCAATTCTAAGATCAACATATTAATATGAAGAAATATTAACATTATTTTTTGTAAGTGTATGTATTTATGTAACATCAGTGTTAGATTTTGTATCCATGTATCCAACTTTGCCTTAGTTTTAATAATTATATGCTAACCCTATGCTCTGTTGTCACTAATCAACAGCAAGTTTATGATTTTTTTTCTCATCCTTGTTGTCCTGTCTAGAGATACTCCAGATGAATGCCCTTTCAGACGCAACGTGACAACCACAGCACTGCACTCTGAAACCCATTATTTCCAACATTTGTTTGCTATGTCTAGCACAGCGCGGTGAACCGCCGGCATGCTTACGCTGAACCCAGCAGTGAGCGCAGCGCAAATCGCATTGTGTCTGAAAGAGCCATAACGGGGAAGAGATTTGTCTGCCAGTTGTCTGTCACAAATGCTGCAGAATACAGGGACATCGCATCCTGCGTGTCAGTGCTGTTAACGTCACTTTACCATCACTGAAACTAGAAGAGTGTTGGTTGATACCAGCTCTATTTATATCTACACACCTCACTAACTCCTAACAGGATCATTCTTCTATGAGCTGCCAAAGTGATCATGCTTGTGCAAACTTAAAGGTCCAGTATGTAAGGTTTATGGGGCTCCATTTATAGAATATAAGAAACTGAATATAATGTAATGAGCCTTTTATATCTACAGACGCAGTGTGTCCTCGTACATGGACTCCGCCATGTTTATAACATATAACAGAACAGACGAAATAAACACTGACTTTAAATAGGGCCTTTCGTGTTTTTTGCATGTTTCATGGCCACAGTGGTTTGAGAGTGATGCGAGGGGGTTGCAATCTGCAACTATACTAGATGGAATTAAATCCTACATACCGGTCCTTTAAATTGCATTGTTGCAATTTTCTGAAAATGGTGAACCCCCCAATGTCCATTGAGTAAGGCTAGTATTGATTCATGTTGATCCATGAGTGCCATCTCTTTTAGCATCTCTAAAGCCTGTAGCTTCTGTTATAAAGAAATGCTGATACTTAACCACGCGTTCTCCTCCTGGGTTCAATCTTTGTGCATTTGTTTCCTCTTTCTCTTAATTGAATGCGATGACTAAAGTGCTATACAATATTAATAACATTTTCACTCCCAACTGACACAGAGGAAATCTGAAATCATAGCGATGAAGCAGATATTTCACAGAATGTATCAGAGCAGCGCAAAATGTTGTTTGTGTCGAAGCTGCTACTCTTCAATGTGGTAATGATTTTCAATGTTATAATGTTACAGTACATGTAGCACCTTTAAATGGCTGCATATGTTCTGTGTTCTGTGAGCAGAGACAGTCAGGTTCAATATTGTGCCAACACATCAGAGAAAGAAAAGGAGAAACAGTAGCAGACATAATGACCCAGTGAGCCAGTGAGAGAAGCTGCAGCGTGGGTAGGGCTTCAGCACCAGGCACACGGTACACGGTACAGCACCCTGCATGAATATCAAAAAGCTCCCTCCCTTTGACCTTGAGATTAATATTTAAAAGCTGGCTACAGTCTATACACACACATGCAGACATGAGCACATGCGCGCACACACACACACTGTTCACCATGTGCCCTGCGGCCAGTGGCGCACTGAAGTCTTCCTCATTAACTGGCTGTTCTGTTCTGATTCTTGTATCTATAAATACTGTATAAAGGAAAAGCTGATTATATGCTACAATATATGTGGATGAATGACATATCGGTATAAGGCTGATGTATTAGAAAAATAAATTACATCAGTGTGTATATGCTCACTTTTGTACCATACATACATAAAAGAAAAAGATGACTGACAGAAGATAGAAAAATAGAATGAAGATTTAAAACAATCTGTGACGCTTTAGAAAAATGTGGCAATAATATGAATAGACAAAGTTGTAAACATGAACATTTGAACTATTCAACCTTTAGTTTTAGCTTTATTATTCTACTGCATTTTAAAAGAATCAACAATATATTTTGACTTGGTTTCACTGATGAATCATGTGTGAAGAGATGGGCAGAAAATGCAACTTTTTAATCACAGTTTAGTCTTTTTTTTCTTAATTCTCATCTTCACCTTAATTTTACCTGTTTGACCCTTTGATTATTTCTTACTTTTGGTCCCTCTGGAAGAGAAAATAGTTTGTTACTTCACAGTTTTTCTCATCCTAAATTGAGACTAACTCTAAAAGCTGTCATGCACCTGCAACCTTCAATCTCTACCTTGGTAAAAATGTGTTTATTAAAAACTGAGATTACCTTAAATAAAAAAAGACATTTCAGGACAAAAAACGAGCAGATCCTGGATGAAGTCTGATTGACTCTTCTACTTTAGAGCTAGTCAATTACATTACTTTTCTGAACCACCAAAACAAAAATAGAGCATATCTCATTATGTAATGAAGGCAGTAGAAAGTTATTTACGGAAATGTAAAACAGGGAATGCAGAAAATTAGCAAACAACTCCCATCGAGCTGCCTGTATTTGTTGTGTTTGCACTGTGAGATTGTCTGTGAGAGACGGCAGCTTAGAGTGGATTCATTTAAATCAAATCAGTGTTTGTGTTTTTGGGATAAAATGTGAGCCTGTTTGGGTTTTGGACTAACACAAAATATAATTTATGTTGTTACTATGTCGTAGATTTTTTTGTGGCTTTTAAGCTTTACCTTTTCAAAATGTAACTTGACTATCTTGATCTGAGACTAAAGCTTAGCTTATCACAGAAAGCAGCTCTGATGGTTTCACGTTTAAATCCTAAAGGAAAAGGACAGAAAACTTTTCAAGTGCTAAGCACTTGACTCCCGTCATGTCTCTAAACTCTGTCATCTCTCTCCTTGGATTTTACTTATGGAGATCAGCTTTCTCTAGGTGGTGCTCTTTTCTTAGTCTGTTCAGTGGCTGCCACTGCTCATGTTATTCATCTAGTTATTCCAAATAAGCCATGGTTGCTTTTACTAATCATGTAAATGCATTTTGTGATTGTGCACTTGAAGAAAAAAACATCACAGATCATTTAGTAAATGTAAAAGATGTCATGAAGTGACTAATGGATTATGTAACTGCAGCCCCTAATGGAGAATTTCCAAAATATCAGTGGTCAGAGCTGTAATAGTGTTTTCTTTGATATTTGACATCACATGATTGACCGAACTCCCACACTCATCTCACACTTCTTCTGTCATCCAGGTGAGTGAGTACAACACACAACTCACACACAAAACAAACACATAATAATCAGAAATCCCCAGCCATGCACAAACACACATGCACTGCCCCCGCCTGCAGCTCTTTCTTCCACCCAGTATGCTCTAACCTACTTCTGTCCACCGCTGTGAGGGATGCAAACAAACACACAAACAAACAGAGTGATGAGCGGACGTGACGTCTGAAGCTTAGCTTTTGTTTCATCTTCTTTTTCTTGTCTGTTGCTCTGTGTTTAGCGCAGTGTGTGAGGCCCCGGTGCAGCACACTCCTTTATGGAGAGACGATGGGGAGGCAACCTCACTGCCAGAGCAGGTTTATTTTGCCAAGTGTGTGATCAAAGCTTTTATCTGTGTGTGTGTATGTGACATGGGAGTTTGTATGTGTACTGTAAAGATAGATAGAAACAGCAGTCTGGACAGCAGTGGCTGTTGGCTTTGCTGGTTAATGATAATGATTTGGGGCAGATGTCAGTATCATATTACTCGTTTTTTAAATATATAATTTTATAACTAAATACAACATTAAAATATGTATACACTTAAAACTACAGTACTAACTGTACTAAGCATAACATTCTAAACTTTACCAGCAGAAACAGATCTCCATGCATGCAAAACACATTTTCAGCACATGGCCACCAGATTTGACAATCTGTTGTTAAAGGAGCTGATGGCAGAACTTTTAGCAACGAGTGGATATTGAGCAAAGTGGGACCTCATTCAACAACCAAAACAATAAAAACACCCATCAAATAATGATTTATAGCATCTGATTATTGACAGGTGCTGACAGGTGATGTATAGCAATGGAAGGAGACGAGGCAAACAGCCAATGATTGTAGGGGCTGATCAGGAGCCAAAAAAGAAAAAAAAAAAAAAAAGAAAGAAAGAAAAGATGGGTCACACACTCTTAGTCCCTCTTAGTGAAACTGCTTTATTGATCTGATGTTTTAAAGCTCTGTGTCAGGGCAAAGTGACTTCACCTTCACAGCAATACTGTAGTCAGTGATGCGCTGTAGCTGCTGTTAGCAAGATCTATTACAACAGACTGGTGACACAGCAGACATTTTGATACGTCATAGCAGGAAACTCACAGGTGTAGTAACAATAGCTGATACTGGGACACTTAATGCAACAGAGCCATCGTTAGTGTTATTAAGTCCACCTGCTTTGATAAGTTAAAATGTCTGCTGTGCAGCCATTCGAGGCTATAAATCAAATGAAGGGACAGGAGCTTCATCTCCAAGGCCATGCACTAAATTACACCTGTAAACATTGTAATTAACATTGGTAATGCTTTCTAAACATTAAAAATGAAGAACCATTTATAAAGTTATGAATAATCAACTGTCAACATGGTGGGGTTTAGCAATATACACTATATTAGCATGTTCTATATTAGCAGAGGTGTTCTTGATATCTTCAGTCATCTGTAAAAAGCCTTTTTCACACATTCTGACATGTCAGAGCAGGAAAAGCACAAGTGTAAATAATAAAATCAGTGATGGCTGAATTCCATTTAGCAGCTTCAAGTTCAGGTTCCTGGTATTGTTGATACTTGAATAGAACAGAGCCATTGTTAATGTTATTAGTAACACGTGTGCTTTTCCTGCTATGATGAGACAAAATGTCTGCTGTGTGGATTTTTTAAGCAGTAAAGTTAGATACAGCAGCATACAGTATGTGTACAGGTTTGTAGATAGTTCAAAGGTGGTTTAATGTCAATTTTCAAATAAAGTACTCAGTTGTTAATTATACTGTAAAATGAGAAACCGTATGATTTTATGGACGAGGAGAAAAAGTTTCTCAGTGATTTGCAAATTAGCCCTTCAAATGGAAAAAGACCAAATTTAAAGACACAAGATGTGAGAGCCTGGCTGATATATCGGCCAAACAGATGTAATCTGACAAGTTTAGCAGATCAGATATCCTGGTTTGTTCATAATACAGGCTTGATCATTTAATGTTTATGTTCACTATAATTAAATACAGTTCTGACTATTTAAAAACATTTCAAGTAAAGATTATAGTTTAAGGCTGACTGTCATATTTAGTGTTAGTCTTGTGTTTAGTTATCAAATGTCCTGTTCAGTGTCAGTGATCCTCATAGAAATATGTATGGTATGTGTATATGTTAAAAAAAACAGCGCTTTTTTAGGTTATTGGTTTGTTTTGGTTTTTTTGTTTGTTCGTTTTTTGTCACATTTTTATAGGTTATCAGATCTTTTAAACTCTAAATATTGCATTCAGCTTCAAAACTCCAGTATAGAAGAAACATCAGTAAAACTCAAAAACGGTGTATGTATTTTTATCAATACACAACTTGCAAGCTGTATTTTGATTAGAGCACGACCAATATGTGCGATGACATTGGCCTATTGCAGATATATTGGTAATGGCAAATATGTTGATATATGCTAATATACACTGATACGAAAGCCTTACAAGACTTAATGAAGAGAAAGGTACTTGGGATAATTTAGATCTTTTAATTATGTTTGTGTGTTTTTATATCATTTATAATTATTAAATTCCTAGTGAAGTTTGTTGTTTCAGTGCTCTGATTTTCATTTTATTTTATTGTTAAACTGTAAAATATCCAGCCTCCGTTACCTATCTTTGTTAGAAGTGTATTATAAACACAGTTGAGGGATCACTGAAAAAATGTATTTTAGAAACAATTTGCAGATATATTGATATCAGAATCTTTTACTCTGTAATATCGGTATCAGCCATAAGAATGCGGTTGCGTTCCATTCCTGATAATACACACTGGTTTTGTACCAGGTATTATGTGTATCAAAGGCACAAAGTAAAGCTGGCAGGAGGTACAGTATTGACATGTCACACGCCCAACATGATACAACAAAGCTTCTCTCTATGATTTCATCCCTTCCTCTATCTCCTTACTCCCTTTTTGCCTTATCTTTTCTTCCGGTGCTGCACTCATTCTCTCATGCACCCCCCACCAACCTCACTACTATCTGTCCTCCTTCTTCTTATCCACCTCCTTCTCATCTTCTATGTCTCTCTCTCAGACATGTAATATCTCTTAGTATCTCCTCCTTACTTCCTGTACCTTTTGGTTCCTTCCGCTTTAACAACATCTCCACTCCCTCTTTCCATTTTGATATCCTCCACTCCCAACATCTCCTCGCAGCATCTATGAACATATCCCCCGTCTCCACTCCCTATATTTATCTCTTCCTTATCTGGATCTCCCTCTCCTTCTCTCCATGCATGCCTATCTGTCTGTATCTGCTCTCTTCCAGTCTCAGTGGGCTCAGCTCTCATAAGGGAGGGTGCAGAGGGAGGGATGAACCTGAAATGGTAAATTGTTTGTTTCTGACAGCTCAGCGACTACATTAAGCACCGCCCTGTTCCCACTAAAACCAGATGAAGGTAGTGAAGTAAAAGAATGAAAAAAAACAACAACACAACAAACAAAAAAACAAAACAAAAACAAGTCATATTCATCACGATAATTGTGTGGGTGCTTTGGGTGCGCGAGCGGCCGGGTGCCGATGAGGGATGGCGCTGCTCACGGGCCTCCCTAACGTCCATGAATCACAGCCAGAGTTGCTCGCCGGCCCTCAGCCGCCATAAAACAAAAGATGGAGATGAAAAATGCAGCAATTAAGTGATTTGATTTCTGCTCTACCCTCCTGTCCTCCTTTATACCAACCCCCCTTTTTGGCCACACACACACACACACACACATACATATGAAAACATATACAAACAGGATAAGAGTACTCTTTTGCCAACCCCGTACACAAGCATACATAGACACTGATGTGCACACAAACACATTAAAACACACAAATATATGTACACAAAGATTGCCTTATAAAGCACACGCGCGCGCACACACACACACACAAACACACACAAACACACACAAACACACACAAACACACACACATTTCAGTTAGTTCCTGTCACACATGCACACGAGGGAATGAGAATTTACTTCTTATGCATTCGGTTTTATGTATCCAGCTCCAGGCTTTAGGATGCTGACACCCCTGCAACACTTAAATAATAAACATTGATGTGACAGATGGGTTGGTATGAGGGATCTTTACTAGAGCAGCACAGATCATCTCTGACTAATAAACTGCTACAGCCGTGCAGACTGATTACAGCAGCTCTGCATTAGTAGTGATTAAACAGAAACTCGTATCTCATGTGTGGCTGAATGTACAGTAGCTGATGGTGATACAGTAAACAGTCGTCTTATTAGTCTTCAGATAGTCTCTACTACAAAAGCACCACAAAGCAATGTGATACCTCATTTAACCAAAACAAGCAGCTCTGGCACTGTTGGCTTGCTAATTAGCGAGCAGGCTAGTTTACAAAGCAACTGATTTTGTGCAAATACTGGTCACACTAGCTTAGAGCCAGAGAGTCATTTATAAAGCAGCCTACAGGACAAAAGAAGTAATGATCCAGACTACCTGTCTACATTAAGTGTCGAGTGTGGGTTACAGGCATCAAATAATAAATCGTAATGTAAACTGTCCCTGCTGAACTTTCCTAGTATGGGTTAAGCCCCAAAAACACTGGATCCAACAATTCTCATAATGCAACTTGATAGTGTCTTTTTATTAGACCTTGCCTGCCTAATATGTGGTCTCCTTACCCAAACAAAGACACATTGACTTGTTTTAACAGCACTCCCCTGAGCTACAGAACACATTAGCCAACTGCTGTCACAGGCTACTCTGAAAAAATTAAGATTAGCAAACTGAGTTTGACATGAAAAACTGGTGAAATGCCCTTTTAAAGAATCAGCATGTAGTATTTACTTTAGTGGCCACGAAATGCGTGGAAAATGCAAAACACCCTATCTAGGACCAGTGTTAAGTTTGTCAATTTTAAGATAATATAGAAACACGGCAGTTCAACACAGTTGACTTGCTGTGTCTGTAGATATAACAAGATCAAAATAATTCTTATCTTCATGTGATTATACACTAATGAAAATAAAGTTATGGAGTATCTCAGTCTGTAGGGACTTGGCTTGTGAGGCAGAGGGTGGCTGGTTTAAGTCCAGCACAGATCACAGTATGGAGTGTCACTGGTAGCTAGAGAGGCGCCAGTTCACCTCTGGGCACTGCTGAGATGCCCTTGAACCCCGAAGCATTACTGAACTCCGAACTGCAATCCCTCCACATTTGCATGTCTATAAGCCCTGTGTGTCTGGTTGAGTTTCAGATGTGTAAGTAGAGCCCCCTAAATCTTCATGAATTAGGTGTTTCTATAAAGTCAGTCATCATCCACTCATCTGACATTATTCAGACAAAATCATAAAAAGTTTCATTTTCAGTCCAGACTCTATTGAGACTATTCTTTTGTGTATTTAAAAAACACAGAAGCTTTTCATTACATTTGCTTCAATTAGGACATAGACTGCAAAGACGGCCACCAAGGGGTTTGTTCTCTTCAAGTACTTTATTTTTTTAAATTTTATTTTAAGAGTGACAGGAATGTGGGGAGAGAGAGATGGGGAATGACATGCAGCAAAGGGCCACAGGTCGGATTCGAACCCTGGGCCGCTGCAGAAAGGACTGAGCCTTTGTACATGGGGCGGCTGCTCTACCAACTGAGCTAAACAACGCCCCCCTTCAAGTACTTTCTGTTTGAGTCCATAATCCCTTAATCAACATATTTTTGGGATTGAACTGAAACTTTTTATTGCACTATTACTATCTGTTCCTTTGCGCCGCTCTGGAGCAAACATATTAGAACAATTTACCTCCTACACACTGCAGTGCGGAGACTATATTTAAACACTGCACTCTATGAGGAATGTGGATGCTTTAACATTGTTTAGCATGGGGGGGCTTGCTTAATGGGACTTGGCTAAGCATGTGTAATTAAGAGCAGGGGTAAGTGGTGAGTTGCAGAGTGCATAGTGTGTGTGTGCGTTTGTGTATGTGTGAGGGATATGGTAGCAGCATCAGGCCATGATGGAGTGCTTTGTGGAGCCAAACACCCATTCAGCAAGCTGTGTGCTCATTAATCCTGCCAAACTCCACTTGTTACATGCACGCACAGGAAATCATGAGGCTAGGTAAACAGGGAACTGCTGCGATCCATCACTGCATGCCAGCAAACACAGGAACACACAGACATGTAAGTGAACACACACACACACACACAAACACACACTGATGCAGTGTACATGAGAAATGATAAGTTTACACCCTTACAAACATACAGTAAAAACACATGCAGCTCTGCATGAGCCTGATAAATGTGCAGAGAGTAACAGAAGCAAACTAAATCATGCATTCAAATATTTTTTATCTGTTATCTTACACATATATATAACACTATTCCTCTCTTCAGCACATTGCTTTATATACAAGATGTAAGGAAGACAGTTTCAATATCAATCCAGAAATAGTCCTCTGCTGTACACTACAGAGAAATCACATCCAGCAAGGGTGAAGGCCTGCACTTGCTATTAGTAGAAAGAAATACTGCCACAAAGCCTGGTAAGAAATCAATAGAGCTTGACCCCAGTTTGACCTCTCGTTGAATGGAGAAGTTATGGTACCACACTGGCCTTGACGTTAGCTTATTTTGATGTGTGTTTTCCCGGCAACAGCTCTCTCTGCTCTCCAGCTCTCCTTCCTTTCTTTCCCCTCTTTCTCTTCTCTCTCCCTACTTGCTTCAATTGCTTTGTTTCCATCTCCTAAATGCTTGTGAATACACACACATACAGGCATGCACACGCCCACACACACACATATACACACGCATTACATGACAAATGCAGTATAGGGCCAGTTACACAGCCCAGTGGTTAGACGCAGTGTTGGAGCAGATCTGTTATATCTATACGCCTGCCTGGCTGGAGCATTTACTGAAGCCATCAGTGAAACGACATTCCATATATCTTTGACAGAGAGGGGAACAATACTATTTACACCAATTTAGCCCAGGGAGGGGGGAATTTCCAGTTAATGGGCAACTTTTTTCTTCTCTTGTTTTAACATCCAGCTTTCAAAATGGCCACCCTTCAGGAGGACAGATGAGACGCTCCCAGGCTGCTACTCACATGCTAATAAACTCCATTACAAGACATGTAAAAAAAGAGAAAAACAAGGTAGGGCCTCTGCAAACAAGTCTGCTTTCTATTTCACTATGCTCCTTCATCACAGACTCACACTATAATCTGCTAAA
The DNA here is from genome assembly GCA_946959425.1 of Argyrosomus regius. Classification (NCBI taxonomy): domain Eukaryota; kingdom Metazoa; phylum Chordata; class Actinopteri; family Sciaenidae; genus Argyrosomus; species Argyrosomus regius. The sequence goes on along the minus strand of OX336884.1, from coordinate 6,862,114 downwards.
TATGATACTAAATCCATATGCAAATAGACATGACCACAAAACAACCAATGCAAAGCAAACACAAACAGCAGAAGAAGAAAATAATCGCTTAATTTTTTTCCCTCTTTTACAAATTTTACAATTACAGCTTTCACTGTTCTTTCACTATCTCCATGTCATGGTGCAGCTGCAGGGTTCACTCAATTGAGCAACTCATAATATTTACCCAGAGTGGTGTCACGCCACCGAGGCAGCCTGGGAACACAAGACTTGATAAGGTCGAAGGTCACAGGTCACCCAGGGGCCAATCAAGGGTTAGTGGTGGAGCAGGTTCACGTTTGGGCTGGATGTAAAAGGTCAGCGGGATCAGGTCAGGTCAGAGACAAGGCTAGCTGTCCGCTGGGGTTCGTACAAGGTGACAAGAAAATTAGGGTTTATTTTAAATGTAAAAAACTACCACGGGCTTAGATAACACTGCAGCTGTAGTTAGAGAGAAGAGATTTGCAAAAATCAAAATGGGTCAAAATTAGAGTAGCAGGTTTTCCCACGATCAAAAATATTAATAATTTATAATAGTATTCCTGGAAATATCTTTTTTTTTTTTTTTTTTTAATTCAAACTCTGATGTTATTCTTCAGCTTAGGTGGTAGTAGAAAAATTCAAACCACAAAAACACACCATATAGAGTCATCTGATCCTCTGTTTTTCAGCATATCAATTTTAATGTCTGAGTGGTTACTGGTGATTGTATAGAGTTTATAACTTGCCCTGAGAATCACACCAGCTTTTCTTTTAATTTTCACTTTGTTTTGTGTTAACTATGTGAATCTGTGAAAAATTCAGATGTGGGCGGCAATTCAAAGGTCCTAAACCCGACCTCTGTGAAGGAGAATCCAACTAATGCATCCAATTTGCAATGTTATTTTGATGGTTTGAGGAGCAGGAGCACTGTTGTTGACACTTAGTCCTCGTTCAGACTGTCAGTTTAAATCTGTTTTCAGGCATATCCAGACTGATGTTTAGAAAGTCTGGACAGCAAGAAAGCCACATACAACATGATTTTTGCAAATCACTTCCAAGCCACATTTCGAGGTGGTTTTAAATTAATTTCTATATGTCTCACTTCAGCCACTCAGATTTCAAAGTGTCTTTTTAGTGACTAGAACTGTGACATACAATGACAACACAATGTCTTGACAAATCCATTCTGATCACTTGCAAATAACAATGCAACAAATCTGATTTACCTGCAGTCTGAACAAAGAGTTGTAACATTAGGGCTATCTACATATACAGTGCTCCGCCTACTGAACAGTCTAATTCAAGAATCGAGTCTCTTTCCTGCATGTCTGATTAAGATGGTCTGCATAGTAAATATTCCAACAAGCTCAAAATGACACTGCTGGCATGTCACACATAATGTGTGTGTTAGCAAGCTAAGATCTGGTAATTAGTTCTAAACATATAGCTGAAGCTGATTTTGCAGGTTGGCCATACTATAAAGTATTATACTGATGTCGATGAGCTGTTAAAGGATCAAAAAAGTTATTACAAATTGACCTGATCCTGAACGATACTTGAACATCCGTGCCAAATTCCATGGCAATCCATCCAATAGCTGACATTTCTAAAATACATTTAACGTAAAACTACAAATGTCAACTTTCTGTTGGCACAAGAGGGAAAGTCAGGGGATCATCAGAGTCATATGATTTATCCAGAGCCACAACCCTGCATGGCTAAACCTATTGTGCCTCACAGATTTAAAGTAGGCTTAAATGTTAGGATTAGAACCCAGTGCAGATATTGATCCAATTGTATTACCACCATAACATTTGCGCGGCACCACACACACACACACAAGAAATCCTTGATTCACGCAAATATGTTTCCTTGAAACTGGAGCAGAGAAACCCCCGGAATTATTAGGATCTCAATAACTGGTATTTAACATGAGTAAAAATGTGATGAAGAGCACAATAATGACCAATAATACACAAGTTATAAACACAATATGTGAAGATGCCGCTACTGCAGGCTAAAAACAAGCGCATTTTTATTTTTAGTGGGTTTAGTCTTTTACACAAATTACTGCCTAGATTTCAGTTCACAAATAAATGGAACAAAATAATGGGCAAAGGCTCCCTTTAGACCTTTTTCCTCCTCCAATTTTAGCTTCTTATAAAACAGAAATGACCCACTGAACACTTCGAACCACTGTATCAGTGCGTGACTGACAGAAATGGAGCTCTACCTCCCTCCTGCCCAGCCTACACAACATAAACAGACTTACAATGAAGTCTGTATGAATGGAGACCTGTCAATCACACGAAACCCATCCATCACCAGGCAATATACAAATGATCATCTCCTAGAATCATATTCACCAGGCGTGAGCAAGTATACAGCCACACGACACACACACAGATACACACAGACATATATAGGTACTGTGGAAAAATGCACACACACATCAACAATCAAACACAGGCATGGACAAAATTCACATACGAAATGCACATAAACATACACACAGCTCATCCAGTGTTGGCGCCCAGACTGTAGAAGTCATCAGGGACCTGTAAAGCATTACCCTCTGTGTGACTCGAGCCACTCCAGAAATAGCCTCTGTAATGTATTCTTACCGCCACCGTCTCTTTTGCACAATAGTGCCCTTAATAACACACTCCATTTCTGTTGGCATAAATAAGGGCTCCATTTCCATCTTATTTCATGCAAATGAGAGCGCCGGCGCCCAAACAGGTAGTGGGAGTACTGTGTGAGTGGAGTGTGGAAGTGTGTAGTCGCTGAGTGTAGTGGCATGATTGGGGACGAGCGAATTCAAATGAGCGTTGGAGAGACCCCACAATGTGCCAACGACTCCCACGCCAACCTGCCAACGCCTTGACAGACAACGTCACTTACAGGCCCCGCAGCCTGCACAGGGTGCCATTACAGGGGCCAACGCAAAACCAATATTTATCCAGGCAAATGGTTCTCTGGAGAGAGATTATTGATGCAGGCACAAGAGTTGCCCTCCGGTAGTAGGCGCTGGTGCAGCCCACTACAATGCCATCTCTCTGATTTGCTGACTTCAGTGGTTAACTGTGTTTTGGAGAGCAGCATAAAGCATCTGGATTTCCTGTGACTGATGAGGACAGGCTTTCCTGAAAACACGTCTGTACAGATTATGTAAAAGTGGTATTTAGCAGCATTGCTGTGACATCACTGATAAGCATTCGGCCAGAAGTATAACCAGGATTGCTGATCCAAGTAGCTACCCTCCAGGAGACTCAGCTACTGTTAGTTCCATGTTTGTGCTCTTTTATAATATGTTGTCTGCAAATTAACATTAAGATCTTCATCCTTCAGCCTCTTCTCCCTTTATGTGAATTGTATCTGAGTTTTGCTACTTTTGTCCTTTTTCCAGGTGTCCTTTGCACAGAGAATGATTTGGAGTGGAAGTCCTACCAAAGTACTGGCAGCAGCCAGCATTCTTCTCTCTGATCTTCCATCTTCACCCAAAACACTATACATACACTTCTCCTTTAATTTCACTAATATTCACTTGAAAGAGTGAGCTACTTCACCTATTTAGAATTGCACTCCTGTAACATTGTCAGACTCAGGACGGTGCAGCAAAATAGTAGATATTGTCTTCATTCAAAGCATTCCCTTTTCTTTTAAAAAATGCTGCTTCCATTACCCACAATGCAACTCAAGTTGTCTACCAATAGTTCAGTCAGAGATTCGGGTGTGTCATGTTAGTAGCAGCTAAAGTAACCTCGGGTTGCTATCGACAAGCAGAGATGAGGAGCAGACTGCAGAGGTCTTACTCCTTTCTAACTCTACACCTCCAGATTTGTTTCATTTTCAGACTTGTAGTCTTCAGCACTAACTGATACTAGAGCCTATGCTGTCATCTGCCATAGGCTCCAGGCCACCAAACCCCTGCAAAGGATAAGTAATTATAGATATTGAATGGATGAATGAATGGGTGTACGGGTTATGGTGTAGTTACAGTATGCTGCAGCTGACTTGCCCTGGGGGGTTGGAGATACCATGATAGTGTAGCATGGGCTGCTCGTAATTTCTCCCACAATCAAGATTCTGATGCTGGTGGAGATTGTTGATTGTAAAGACAACATTAAGGCAGCGGGAAAAAGGCTCAGTAGTCTTTTCTTTTTCAGTAACACCTAGCAGAGTATTTCTACTGCAAACCTTCGCCTGGCTGTGATTTTCTCTCTCCAGCACGGTTAATGAAAGAACATAAACAGCGATTTCAGGAATGTAGTCTCCTATTTAGTAATAAGACCAGGTAAAATAACTTCTAGAAACACAGTCATTCTACATCATGAAGGAAGTGAAATAATGTAAATACAGTTATGGTTTGGAGTATAATTATAGCATGACATGAACTGAGCACATATGTTACGTGTTGTGGCAGCAATATCAACAGTTACATTTTATATCGAACGCAATTAAAATGACCACTAAATGTATAGTGCTTCATATTTTATCCATCACTGCATCACTTGACTGCACAGATACACTGTGTGATTAAACTGAGGTCATATTTTTTCAAGAAAGCATCTACAATGCCAGCAGCAGCAACTGATTATTGATGATGCTGATTATTTGTGAACACGGCACATTATGAGGCTCCCTATTGAGTCCCTGTTCGTCACCCCCCAATGTTTTCATTGTTTTCTGCCCTTTGCAGCAACACAAACTCATTTTCAGGATCCAGAAAGTTATATTTCTGTGCGACGGATATGTGGTCTCAGAAAATCACACCAAAAGAATATTTGATTTTTCAAAAAGTACAAAAAGCTAAACTGCCAGCGGCAATGCCAGTGGCAACAACTGATTACTGGGGCAGCTTATGTTGCAGATTGACTGTTTGTTACCTCATACTGAGGTGCAGGAGTAGAGTATGTGGAAAAACATACATGTTCTGCTGATGTGAAATTTTGTAATCCACAATTTTTTCATTTTGTTATTAAATTTGTCTCCATCTTTGCTGCTTTTACTCTGCACTTTCCCTCGATAAGTTGTCAGTCAAGCCGTGTGGGCGGTTTTCTGACAGCTTTTTCCTTGGGCTTTATTCTGTTGATGAAGTTAGAGTTTCTTTTTCTATGTTAGTCTTCTACTGTTTCAGACAGAAGTGTAGGCAGACATGTGGACATCACTTTTTGTACATACCCAGTATCAGGTGTGAGAAACGTGAGACAAGCTTATCTTCAGTCACTAAAATACAATGAAACAAAGTTGACATATTTTGAGATTCTTACCTTAACTCAGTGAAACCAGAGTTGATCATGATTACATAACACATTTGGGAAACGCAGGCCTAGAGGAGCACTTGGTAAAGTCGGGGGAAGCGGGAAGTAGAGGTTGAGAGGAGAAAAGGTTTACAGGGGTGGATGGTGGTCAGATAAAAGAGCTCCCCACTCGCTTCAAGGAAAGGTTAATGTCTCTCTCTCGGTTTTCGCCATCTCTCCCTCCCTCGCTTTCCCAGCTGAGGTCTGTGTGACTTACAGCAGGTCCACACTGCATTAGATTAAATCATAAATTACCCACCCACCCACCCCCATATCTGCATCCCCCCCTCCCTCCCTATCTCACCCTTCCCTCTCCCAGTCCTCTCCCTATCTCAATCTCGCTCTCCCTTTCTTCTCCTATATTCCATTCCCCATGTATTTCTCCTGCTCCCCCACTATTATTTCTCCCCAGCTCTAATCATTATTCTCTTCTCTTCGCCCCCCTCATTTCTCTCGCTCTCCCTGTACACTACAATATGAATGCCTTTCTGTTAAGAGGACTGCCAAAGCGGGTTTGGACAGCAGGCCATGTGGGTGAATGCTTGCTAGTGTGATGTGTTGTTTGGTCTTATAGTGTGTCTTTGAGTGGAGGTGTTGCAGTGTGGTATAGGCCTTCACTGCATTTGATGTCCATGTTTTCTCAGTTTGCTATAAAAACACCTGGGGTAAAGAGATGCAGGTTAAAGAGCAATAGTGTGAGGAATGCATTGAATGGTGTGTTTTTCTGCTTTAACAGAAATGCTAACATGTCCTGCTAACTAGCTTACTACCTACAGTAGTACAGAACATTACTTCCGAGCCCAAGGAGCACATTAGTTAGTTACAAAAGTTTCTGGGGTTTCAGGTTACCTTTAAAAATAAAGCTCCTTTCATGACTAGCACATCCATTGTATAGTGTTTCCCCACTGTGGAAGCTGGATGCTGTCAGACTTTAGGCCAACATTGAGGGTTTAAAGGGTTAAGGGTTATGTTGGAATGGAATAACTGATTTCTGGGCAGTATGGACTAACTAGTTAACTAACTTTTTGGCACTACATACATGGAAATATTACCATAACAACATTTTTACAGTATTCTCATTTTAAAATGTGTCAGCTGGAAAAATTAAAAAAGTCAGAATGGAATTTTCAACCAAATTATGAAGCTAACATTAGCATAATTATCTATCTAGCTGCATTTGATAAAATGACAGTACATAATCAACAATTAAACATGAAATTACAACTGATTAGTTGTCATTTTAGGCATCAAATTGATAGATACCAGTCAGAAATGATAAACATACTTTTGCCTGCCCCTGGCTGAACACAAAGACCTATTGTTTAAATTATTACTAGGAATTTTAGGTGATAAATCAAACCGTATTATCATAAACTGCTGATTTTAGAAACTGATTTGTTAATTTGCATTGGAACCAGGGTGAAATACTACACTATTTTTCACCATGATGTATGAGTAAAATAAGTAAGTACTGTAATGACATGATTATAGACATATATGGCTTCATAAAAAGGAGATTTTTGCAGCATATGAATGGATTAAAGAGCATGCGGATATAGTATGGGGATATATTAAAGGGAAAATACTGACGTAGAGAGGGGAACATATACTGCTATGAAGATGAACATACAGGGGGGTTTCTGGGTAATTGCAGCATGCAGAGGACCCCTGAGCACACTTCCAAACTCTACACATTGTGTATATTTGTGATTCTGTTCATCAAACCCAAACCATTTGGTTCAGCAGGGAATGATATCCAGAGACACTAAATTAAATTTTTCTATTTATTATTATTTTGTGGTCTTATTTTCTCACGATGAGAATAGGTTTCTATTCTCAAATTGCCTCTTTATTTCCTGTGTATTCTGGTTAATCTTGTGGTAAATGCAGCCCTGCCCCCTAGTGAACATATTCATGTTACGTCCAAGTAAGATGACAGACACCTATGTGAACGTCTGCACACGTCGTCTGTTATTGTTTATAGACTTACAGGCACAGATGCATGTTCTAGGCTTAACAGAGCATTGGTGGGATAAGTAAGAGCTCAGGCAAAAAAAGAAAAAACAACAGTCCTTCCATTCAACCCCCACACACCTTGCTCCAATGCTCTGCCAGAGAAAAAAGGGGAATAAAATAGAGTGACCCTGCCACTAGCAGCTCTCTTTTTTCCCCACTGCTCTCTTCTTCCTCCCCCTTGCCGTGTGAAATCAAATTTCCATGTGGCTCCCGTATCTGTTGCACAGCGAGGTGATTTATCAGGGATGCAAAGAGCATGCAGAAACAATCTTTATTACATCCATTTCCTGCTTGTCAGCCGGGATCATGTTGGCTGTTCATTAAAGGCGCGGCGCAGGTGAGGAGAATGCATCCCGATGCCTTGATAGATTGTCTGCTCCCCTGTGGTGACAGCAGCTGGATGGATTGAACAGCGGGGGGCGAGGAGGGAGGGGAAAAAAGCGCTGACTCCGTCACTGCCCCTGTCAGACACACTTTTACATAGCCGGCCAGTGTCATTTCTACCAAACAGCCCCTCACACACATGCACGCACAGACTTCTGACACTATTTGGACTTGAGCCAGGAGCCTGACTTAATGCATGGATGCATACACATGGTGTGCATACAAACACAAGTATTTATAGACACTGATGTAAAAATATAGAGACACATTGTAAAGATGAGGTTTGTTACCAACCTCAGTCCTCACTGTTGAAAACACCAGCCTGATAACCACCCATGAAATACATAACTGTGACAGACTTTTGGCCAAATAAAAAAAAAAAAGGGAAGCTTGTTCAATCATTTTAATAATAAAAAATTACACTCATACAGGTAATTCAGCGTTGCTTGGTGACCACTTTGTTTAGCTACTTGTCACTTTGTTGCTTGGTGGTGAAAGATAATCACGATAATCACGCTGTTATTATTTTGTGCAAAGGAGCATCTCAACAGCCGGCTGTGTGTTCAGTGGTTTGTGTGTAACACTTTTTCAAATGCGCAGTGATTAGGGAAACTATGGCCTGTTTTGTTTACGCTGCACAGGAAAAGTGTGCGCTCAGATCCTAATAGAAGTGATAGGACAGAAGTCACTAAAGTGTGAGCCAACTCTGCACTGCTACGTGGCTAAGTTAACACATACAAATCACTAACGCCATACCAGCTTAGTGTTAATCAATTATTGTTTTGTTTTTTTAGATTCAATGGTATGTTTGTGGTGTTATACAAAACAAATTATGAGTTAGTTTTCTGAATGAGTATTAATGTTTTGAATGTTCAGAAAAGCCCTCAGATGACAGCTTCACAGGTACAGACCATGTACCTTGAATTATAACACGATGACCAAGAAACCTAATTAAAAATGTACAGTACAGTTTTAAAAATACAATTTTCATTATACTAATGGACTGTTTAAAATTGCAAGGCTTCTGTAGGACAGTGTGACGCGCAGCATGAGAAGACAGTGGAGTAAATGCTTTTCATGCTGTATGGGCACACCTCATTAAGTCAATCAGCTGAGACTGTAGAATATCAAAAATATAGCTCTACCTCTTACAGCAGCTACGTAAGCCTTTAGAATCAGCCATAAAACGTTTTATCACTCCTCCTACATCAACAGATAAATACATACAGTATGACAACATAAATACAGCTCTGCATCTATACTGAGCTCACATTATTCCATCAGTGGACTGCTTTTAAAGATACAACTAGAAAATCACAGCATCTTCAATCGACTGTAATTTATGAGATATAAAATAGGAAATGGTACAATATGTACATCCAGGATTGGCTAAAATTGATGTTTTTATTGGTAGACTGCGAGACTCTTCAATGAACAGTCAGACAGATATTTAAAAGACCATTTTCATGCTCTTTGCAAGTGACATAAAACCGACACTGCTCAGTCTTCTTTGCAAGTTCCCCCTCTTTTCTTTCTCCATCCATCCATCCATCCATCCATCCATCCATCCATCCATCCCCTTCCCTAGGAGTAATTTATGTCCCGTGTACCAATGACGTGTAATGACCATGGCAGAAGCACCGATCGATAATGGAGTGCTTTTGGGACACCTAGCCAGGAGGGACGGAGGCTGGTGTTGATAGCAGGGTGACAGGGACACTGTGGGGCTGTCGTGGGATGAGGTGGATGCCATTGCACTGATTAATCTATATCTTTAATCTTCTATGACACCCTGATGACTAGTATTCTTGTTGATATACACTATATTGTTTATGTCTTGATTTGTCCAGAGAAATTTAATACACTATAATATAAAAGTACATTTTCAGATTGGTGACATTTTCCTTAAAAAATTACTTTTGCAAATTATCACAATATTTGCCAACTGATTTTCTGCTGATTGACTAATTGTTTAATTGACTAATCACAGCAGCTCTGCTTTAGTTGTTGTTGTGCAGTTAATGTAGTTAGACTCATGAACAATTGGTCAGTGTGTCTAATGTTAAAGTTTCTCTCTCCTTATATATATCAAAGCTGAGAACACTATTTCCACAACTCGAAATGAAATCCTGATTTATTTGACACTTCCACAACTGGCTTGTTCAAAAATAAAAAAGTTCATAATGAGGAAACAGGCTAAAATGATTCACTTTACATGAAATGTCAAATACTGAACAACAATGCACTAAATAGAAAGTGGACAAAGTATAACACAGTGAAATCAAGATGCAGCATAGTTTCACACTGAATACAGTGTTATCAAAATAAAAATGTAAATGTACATCTGTAGGAACAACGGCTCACAATCTATTAAATACTTACATGCCTGCATTTAAGAGACTGGTTTACTCAGCATTACAACTTGTGTACCACCAGCTCTCTGTTGGTACAAATGGGCAGAAGCGGTTCTAAATACAAAAAAGTGCAGGAAGATAAATCCGATTTTATGCATAGAAATAAGTATATGAAAGATTTAGGCACAACATTATAAAAACATACACACAACTGATGAAGCGCCTTATTTTATTGAGCTGTGTTGTTAAGGGTCTTGTTGATGTCAATGAAGTTAAGTACTAAAAGATATCCAATTGTGTGACTGTGAAAGAATAGTCTAAAAGAGGAGAGTCAGAAGCAAACCCAAACACAGCAATACAAATTGAAGGTGGCATGGTGGATGTCATTCAGTGCTTGGAGAGGATCTGCCTCAGATGCCAATTACATTACCTCTAAAACAGAAGGATTGGATTGAAGGATGGAGACAGAGAGAGAGAGCGGGTGGAGGAGGAGGGAGAGGTGGGGGCGCTTTCACTCAAAGAAAAATAATTTATTTCATTGTGATATTAAAATCAATAGGCATCGACTGAAAGGTGGCTAAAGGTGAGCGTGTACATGATCCTTCAGCTGTGAGAGGCAGACTGTCCGAGAGGGAAGGAGGGAGGGAGAGAGGGAGGAAAAAAGGGAAGGGGTGAGGGGAAAAAAAGAAGGGTTCCCAGAGGAAGAAGTCACCTCCTCGTTAACAAAGAGAGAACAGGAAAAAGGAAGAGGAAAAGACCAAGAAAATGAGAGAAAGAGAAAGAAAGAGAAAGAGTGAGGGAGCTCTTGCCCAGTGGAATCAATACAGAGAGGTGGAGCAGAGTACAATAGCCTCAGAGGAGAGTAGATTCAGTGGTGCAAGTCTAATACTCTCTGTCTCATACACACACATGCACACACAAATACATTAACACTTGCACACACACACACACACACACACTCGCCCCCTCTCTGAATCCTTTTTGCTCTTGCTTTCTCCTGACATTTCCCTCTATATCCTTCCTCTATTTAATTTCTTTCTCTTTCTCTCTCGCTTGCTTGCTCATTCTGTATCTACCCTCCACCCTTCACCACCGACAGCCCCCCAACACGCACGCACACACATGCACACATACACACTGAGTAGCTGCATGCAAAGGGATACAGAGCAAAGAGAAGGCCTTCTGTCCAAAGCAGTCCGCCATAATAGCAGCATCTTTCATTAAAAACAGACAGTGAAGAAATAATCAACTCACAAGCCAGCAGAAAACACACGCATACACACACACACACAAATATGCCATTTCCTTGAATGATGACACTTTTATGGGACATTTTCTCCAAGTCCACTTTCACACACATACAGAGCAGAGTCAGAGACACTTGGATGCAAGAAGAGTGTCACATGAACACTTTAACACACACATACACACAAAACAGCACACTCCAACACTACTCCAGCTCTATCAGCACTTGAGACTAGTGAGGCTTCAATTAGTTCTTGATGAATGAGCCCATAAGATGCCGCTCTCTCATTTCCCTTGTTGCCAGATATCCCAGCAATCAGAGAGAAATGAATTCTCATTGTGGCGTGACTGAGACGAAGATGACGGTGGTGGTGGTGGCGGGGGGGCACTAACATAAATCAGTCACCCTCTTCACTGAGGGCCAGAGTTCAGCCGAGCTTCATCACACTAAACTTGGCAAAGTGTTTGCCAAACTAAAATCTTTTTGGATATCGCAAACTATCGCACAAAAAAAATTGCATTATATAATTTTTTGGTTAAAATACATTTATTCTCCAGATAATTTAGATGTCAGCTTCTGGTCTTATAGTATTAATCCACAAACGAAGAATAAAATTGAAATTACCAGCTAGTACACACCCAGAAAAACCCCAAGCTAATATTTTGTGTTTTGTAAATATTGCAAAATATGCCACAATGTTTTCATTTTAGATGGACATTTGTATAATTAATCTACAGTATTTAATAAGGATTGTGTACCTATTTAAAAGGACCCAATCTGTCTGAAAATAAGTATGTGTGGAGGTTAGACTCACCATCATCAATGATGCTGACCACTACTCCATTACCGGTGATGTTGTTCCTCCAAACCGGCATCACATTCAGGTCAAACCCACTGGAGTTGTACTGGCCCTGTGCAAACTGAACACACAGACAAACAAAGGCACACACGCATAACATTAATATCACTACTTGAAAAGCACTACTGCTGTGAGTGGTTTATTGTTAAACATAAACCCAAACGCATCGCTTGAGACCTCGAGGTGAAAAGCCAGCAGTTACACAAACACAGTGGCAGAGCATTTTTGTTGGACATTATTGAGTCCTTCTGAACTTGTACCTGTTTGTACACCTGGTCTGGTAAAGTGAGAGTTGGATTTATGCAGATCAGGTTGCACAGTGCAATTCTGGTAGTCCTTTTGGCATGAAATTGCACTTGTATTTCTGCTTGTTCATCCCTGTCATGCATTCATCTGTATCATCCCACATCACCATCCCCACTTTCTCTCTTTAATGTGTGTGTGTGTCATGCATTTCTAACATCTCCTTTGTTCCATATCTGCCATTCCTCACTTGTCCTCTAAATGCTACTGCAGTTTTCTGCTCATGCTTACCAACTGACCCAGTCACCTGCCTGTTCAGCTGCTCAGGTACCTGCAGATGCTGTTTTCTTGCTACTTATGATATGTTCATCCTCCTCTTGTCCCAAATAATTGATCATTTAACCAGAAAAACAGGATTATGGTAGAAATTGTGTGCATGAGTCTTGAGTTTTTAATAGCCATTAGATTTCATTGCATTACATTATATTACATGTTATGTTATTGCTGTGAGCCACCTCGGCATAAACACAACCATAGCTGTGCCAACAGTACAGAAAATATTTATATGTTGTAAATTATTCATCTTTCTGCACTTAAAAATTTGAAAATTATGGAAATGGTTTGAACTTTTTCTCACTCTCTTCAAATGATCAAATGCGTTTACACTTTAGCTGTGTCGATGACAGCACTCGTGGCCACAAGTACACTTTTGCCTATGAAAGAAGTGATGCTAGTAAATTGGGAAAGCACCTGTTGAACTACTGTAACATCATAACTTTACAGATTATGAGAATATCCAAAGATCTGTTTCTACTCATGGCAAATTCCTTTGTTTCATTTGATGTTTGTTCAAGTATCAAAAGTAAATGGTAAATGGACTGTACTTATATATCGCCTTTATAGTCTTCTGACCACTCAAAGCGCTTTTACAGTACATATCTCATTACCCATTCACACACTTTCATACACTGATGGCATTAGCTGCCATGCAAGGTGCCAACTGCTCATCAGATTTAGGAGCTAATCATTCATACACATTCACACACTGATGGTGAGGCCTTTCTGGAGCAATTAGCAATTTGAGGTTCAGTATCTTGCCCAGGGAAACTTTGACATGCAGACTGGTGGAGCCGGGGATCGAACGGACGATCATCTGAACCACAGCCGCCCCAATATGATAAGCAGTGTCAGTATTCATTTCCTTTTCAGTCGGGACTTCATTGTGCACTATTGTCTACTCATGTTGTTTTCTTGTGATCTACATACAGTAATGTATGTGAATATTCTGTCTACAGAATCTGTGCTATGTGTGCACGAATGGAAATTTTTACTGTAAGTTGTTGGGATTTGTATTTATGTGAGATAATGTGACACGGTATGTGTGTTTAGAGTGTCCATAAGGAGCCCAGAGAGTTCATGAGAAAGTCACACAGACAGATCTTTCATCTTTGCACCTCAAACCACAAATCCACCCACACATAAACAAACGCACACACACACGTTGTGTACAGCAACAATTCCTGCATGGTAAAGGCAGAAGAGCCATCACTGCAACTCCCATGAGCCTCAGCAGTACAACTACATACATCCACTTGAAAACATTAACCTCTTCATACAAGTATAACAGAACACAAATATATGACCATGCAACTTAAAATGATGCATACACACTCTACACTTAAAACACACAAAAACCTCACACACATACACACACCCAAAAAGGTAGTCAACAAACAAACTGTCTTACCAAAAATGTCAGCAGCTGGCCAAAACTCGCCTGCCCACACACACACACACACACAATTTGATATTCAAAGTGAGTGCTTCAAGAGGCTTCAACTCTGTTGTTGTTGTTGTTATCATGATGAAGAGAGAGAGGATGAGAGAGCACAATGGGGAAAAGAAACGGCTCAGTAGGGGGTAGGGTGTGTATGTTTGTGTGTGCGTGTGTGTGCGTGTGTGTGTGCACCTGCATACCAATCCAACAGTGGACCTCAGAGTTGTTACTGGTCATGCTTTAAATCACACTAAAATCATGTTATTTACATTTTAGCCAAGAGGAGACCTGCAGCTGTGTAGCTTCATACTGAATGAACCGTGGACACCCAATGTCTCCTTAAACATGATTTGTTATTCTGTTTTTGTAACAAAATATAAAGACTCAACTTTAGTAGATATCCTAACTAGTTTCAAGCTTCACACAGTATTA